>OY282449.1:110002068-110144568 GCA_958295655.1 Palloptera scutellata | reverse complement strand
GGGGTTTTTTTTTGCCTACCCCGAGGATATGAGGTGACCAAGTGCGCCAAAATTCATAAATATTCATATGAAATGAAGCTGGCAATAATAATCAGAATATTAATAAAATATACTCTAGCATCAAAGACTATTAAACGATTATTTTATAATTTATTATATTTAAAGTCAGTGAATTGTGTAAAATTCGGAATTTTGTGGAAATTTACATATTTTGCCATATGTTTTTTTACAAAAGTTTTGTCAGCTGTAGTGGTAGTGGGTTGGACTGCTACGCAGAGTGTCCGGGGTTCGAATCTCGGCACAGGCAAAATCTAAACAAACAAAAAAAAATTAGAAAAAAAAAATTTTCTACTCGGCACCACCTCTTGGCAGGCTGGCAATGGCCAACCTACAAGAGTAAAAATTGCTATGAAAAGCTTTTCACTTCACCGTTCGGATTCGGCATTAAACTGTAGGTCCCTTCTATTCATGTACAAATATATCACGCACAACATGAGTGGATGCGAAAAGCTCGGCCTAGGCCCTCCATGAACCTTTGTGCCATTAAAAGTAAGTAAGTGTTTGAAAAATATGTGAGATCATGCAAGGTTATAATTTTTGCATCAAGTTTCTTCTTTTGTCCGAAGCGTGGTTTACTACTCTGGACACGTAAACATTTCGTACGGCAGCAACCCAAAATGCGACTCACAGTTTTGCCAATTTTGGATGGCTGAGTTCATATCGAGTGACTTGTGGCCTGATTACTTCATCTGGAGAGTATTTTTCAGTCCATTTTTCAGTATTAAAAAACACAAATCTTTAGCTTCTCTTCAGAAGTCCTTAGAAAAGGAATGGAACCATATCTTGACAAAAACGTCATTCGGGCATCGTGCCAGGCACTGGAAAACCGTCTCCAAGATGGTATGAAAGAAAAGAGTGGACACAAGGGGAAAAAATTAATGGAAAAATTTTAAAATATCGGCTTTCATGTAAAAAAAAAAACCGAATTAAAAAATATTGGAAAATAATCCAGTTATTTAATTTAAAAACCCCATCATTTCAATTGAGGCACACACGGTGGATGGATTTCAGAATTTTTTTTTTGTTTTTCAGAATTACCTTCTCAAAAAACCATGTCTTTTTGCCTGACCTGTAAGCAAGGTGAGATCTAGTAATTTTAAGTACTTTAAAGTCAGCATATGTTGAAATATTAAACAATTACTACTGTTTTACTGTTTTTTTTTTTTTTTGCCGAATTTTCATAGTTGCTATACACGCGGTACACGCAGACACCCACATAAAATTGTTCGTCCTCATTCATGCTTATGACACTCACACATATGCACGCACACATACATACATACATATATGCAGAATTACTTACCGTATGTAGCTTAAAGTGAAGCAAAAAGTAAATATGTGGGTCAGTTTTATGTACGTTTTCTTTTGCATTCATGTTGCACCAGCAGCGTGAGCGTTTTTCCAAAAAGTATTATATACAACTACATATCGTACGTCGAAATATATAGTATGTATATGTGCGAATCTTATATAAACTGTCGACATTGCGGTACGCGTATACTTGCACATTTAATTTTATATGTATTATGTATGTATTTGTGTACCACACAAAACACAACAACAACAATCAACTTTACAAGATGAAAACACATTGCACATGTAGGTACTTTTAGTGAAATTGTAGAAAACTCGTGTTCGTGTTGTTTCTTTTTACTTTCTTATTTTCTACTTTTTACTTCATACTTTTCCAAACTGATAGATATGTATGTAGGTAAGTATGTTTGTGTGTGTATTTGTATCTGTTTCTGTATCTGTATGCATTTATGTGTGTGTATGTATATGAGTGCTTGTTACGAGCACGCTCTGTCAGTTTTCACTACCTTCTGCCATGTTGCGTTTTCATTTGTCTTCAAAACTAGGTACTAATATTTGTTGCAATTTTCTTCAACTCTTCTGCTGATGCCACTGCTGCACTTTTTTCCTCCTTTTTTCGCTTTCTCATTTTCTGTTAAGTTTCAATTTAGGTTTCTGTTCGTTTTTCTCGCTCTTTTCCTCCTTTACTATTACTGTTGTGGTGTGTTTTTGTTTTTTATATGCTCTCTTGGGTCATATGAAATATTATCCATTTCAAGGATTAGACATTACGCCATAAATTGACTCGCTTGCATTTATGAGTATTTCATATGACTAAGAACACGGAATTGTTGTTGTATTTGCGATAAACATATAGAGCACGAGAGGAAAAGTAAGAGAGCGATAGTGTTGCCATGTGAAAAATAACAAAGTTGTAGTTTGTTGTTATTTTTTGTTTGCTTCATTCCATTGCTTAATTAATGCGCTCTCATGTAAAAGGTGATTACTTTTTATTTTTTTCGTTGATTTTGTAGCTCTTAAGAGCGAGGGAGATTGAGAGCGCATTAAGTGAAAAGTTTTTGTAAAAGTTAAGAAATGAGATTGCCATGAATGTGTTTGTATGAGTTTGCGAATATTTATGATTATGAATGTGTGTTTGGTTATATGAAAATGCCATTATGTGCGCATAGATTCTGAAACTCTGTTGATGTTTATTAATGGTTTAATCTAATTAAAGAATGCGGTTTTTAATGCATTGATTTGTAAAAGTTTTAGTTGTCTAATGAAATGCATACATGTGATTTAAGGTTAAGTAGCTTTAACCTTAAGAAATAAAGAAGGGATGAAGGAAAAATTCAGCACTTAGCTCTCGAATATAAATAAGATTTTTAAAACATTTGTTTACGAATTTACAAGATGTGGCAAAAGTAAAGTGTTAATGTGAATTGGCTACCATTTTGTTTACTTTACTTTTAATGGCACAACAGCCCATGGAGGGCCTAGGCCGAGCTTTTCGCATCCACTCATGTTGTGCGTGTTATATTTGTAGATGAATGGAAGGGACCTACAGTTTAATGCCGAATCCGAACGGTGAAGTGGAAAGCTTTTCATAGCAATTTTTACTCTTGTAGGTTGGCCATTGCCAGCCTGCCAAGAGGTGGTGCCGAGTAGAAAATTTTTTTTTTCTAATTTTTTTTTGTTTGTTTAGATTTTGCCTGTGCCGAGATTCGAACCCCGGACACTCTGCGTAGCAGTCCAACCCACTACCACTACGCCACAGCGACCCATTTTATTGGGAAAATTGGACACTGTTTTCACGGAAAAGTGTAAAATTTATGAAATTAAGTTCAAAAAATTATATCGGTCAAATGACCACCTCCTAAGTTTTTGCTCGTTTTACGACATTTTGACACCAGATTTGTGATTTGTAGGTGTGTAACGCGCCACCGCTTGTTGTCAACTAATTCTATATCTGTCTACAACATAAATCTCAAATGTCACAATGACATCTGAGGCCATTTGGAAAAATTATGGTCTTGCTTTTGCCCCACCTTGTAAGTGCAATATCTTTAGTTAAACGTGATAACTAAAAAAATTTAAACTATGCATTTTCTGCTCTTTCACTGTTTACATTTACCGGTAAACAAATTTAAGCAAATATTTTCCAACCACACAATATTGACACAACAATTTTCATTGTTTGTGCTTTATGCTTCATTGGAAATGAACAAATATTTACACACACACATGTACTTCTCTCTTTTCAAGTTAATTTTGTCTGCAACTGTTTTTCTTTTCGCAAAGTTTTGTTTTACAGCCATGCAATTTTCATAGTAAATACTAAAAAACCATTTATTAAATGCACTTTTCATAGACAGCGCATGCTAAATAACACGTTTTAAATGTTGCTGAAATAAACATAAAAGAAACTCAATTAAGTGCAATTAATATATGAGTAAAGATAGCGTTCAAATGGTAGAGGCTAGTAAACGTTAGAGAAAATAAAAAATTGTTAATATAATTACAAGAGAATTTTTTCAGTACAACTTTGAACCAAATTTTCGAGCATAGCGAAACATGTGTTGCGCTAAAAACACGTGTAATGTTGTTTTCCAAGTCTGCAATTGATGATAGTTTATCGGCATAGACGAGTGACTTCACTTTAGCCTACAAGAAATAACTAAGAGGTGTCAACTCGCGCGATCTAGGTGGCCAAATCACTGCTCCAAGACATGAGATAATTTGCTCACCTAACTCATCTATCACTAGGTGCATTGTTTCACGTGCTGTGTGGAAATCTTTTGTCTAGCAGATTCAGCTCGGGCATTTTGGGCAAAAAAACTTAATATCATCGAACGATAGCGCCATTAACGGTAAAGTTGCCGCATTTGTAATCTTGAAAGAAATATGTTGACCGATGCTTCCATCGGCCCATCAACCGCAACAAACATAAACAGTGCGCGAAAAACATTTTTCACAGAGCATTTGAATTTTGAAATTAAAATTCATTAATTTGTAAGCGTTGTTCGGGTGCAAGTCTTTCAATATGAACGATTGGCAATGGCAATGCTAACTGAGACTGTTTGACTTTAACACGAATCACAAGAGGGTCGTCAAAAGTCTTACAATGAAAAAGCAAACACCAATAAATCACACTTTCTTTACATAAATATTTTATCGGGGTTTACTGTATACACTTTTGTTTTGTATTTCTTCCATTAGTTCCTCTTAAATATGAATAATTCATTTGTATGGGAGGTAGACGTCATGGGAGAAGGATTGCAGAAGTGGGCGTGTCGCGTGTCACCACCCATACAATCTTAATATCTCCAGAATTTGTAATAATAATATAGGTCAAAGATTTGGTACAACGACATATGTTGGCAAATAATCTTACTGCAAAATGTTGGTGGGATTGAAAGAGCGGGTGCGGCATCTCACATAAAATCTGAGTTTTCATTAAAGGATATCTCGGAAAGCATTTGTGGTATGATGCTATAATAGTTTGTTAATGGCGTTTTATGGGGAAAATAGGTGGGATTGGAAAATTGGGCGGGGTACCCACATAATGACTTTTAGGGTATATATTTTTGTATCTCCACATTCCACATTACTGAAAGTGAGTACAAGAAAATTAGTTGACAATGCCATGCTACAGAAGATATATAGGTGGGATTGCACAAGTGGGTGTGGCACAACATAATAATAAATAAACAGTTCTCTTTTAGGGTATTTAGGGTAATCGTGTTGATGTGAAACTTCTTTAGCAATTTTCAATTATTCAGTGAATTACTGCACGGTGTTGGGGTTGGTTGATCCTGGTGTCATTTTCGAACTTGCTATTTCTACTAACACATATATTCTACTTGATACTATTATCCACTTCTTTTTTACTACTATTTCTACTAATATTTTCTACTACTTTTCGACTACTATTATCAGCTACTAACAGTTGTCAGCTACTACTAACATTTACTACTACTATTTTCGACTACTATTTTATTATATTACTTTTTACTAGCACTATTTGCCACCAATTTTCTACTACTTCGTCCTACTATTTTCTTGAGGTGAAACTACTTTAACGAGGTTGTGAATTAAAAAATTATTCACACGAAAAAGAAACTGTTTAAATTTTTACGGCAAAACGCCCAAAATATTGTATGGCTTTTTCAAGTATTAAGCTGTGTCGTAGTGGTAATGCGTTGGACTGCTACGCAGAGTGTCCGGGGTTCGAATCTCGGCATAGGCAAAATCAAAAGGTAGAAAAAATAATTTTTCTATACGGCACCACCTCTTGGCAGGCAATGGCAAACCTACAAGAGTAAAAATTGCTATGAAAAGCTTTTCACTTTGCCGTTCGGATTCGGCATTAAACTGTAGGTCCCTTCCATTCATGTACAAATATAACACGTACCACATGAGTGGATGCGAAAAGCTCGGCCTAGGCCCTCCATGGGCTGTTGTGTCATTAAAAGTATCAGGTTTGTCATCAAATACCATATCATATCATAGCATATTTTTAGGGTTGTGTTAATAAAAATTATATTTAAATGAGGTTAGTTTATTAGGAAAAGATGAACCGGATCATAACAGATTAGTGAATTTATGTAAGTTTTATAATTTTATTTTTAACCAACAGGAGTTGACATCTGAGTGACTTATCTCCAAGCCTACCTGCTCCCCGCTTAACCCTTAAAACTATTAAAGCTCTTGAATTTTTTGTGTCACATGTGTGTCTTTTGTGTATTTTCCATGTGTCACATGGTCTCTTTTTCCTGTTCAATTACAAGATATCGATTCGTGAATTAAAATGTTTCACATGTGTACGCAGTTCATACTGAAAACACATTGGCCTATGTAATTGCATTTGTTTATTTGGTAAGTACAGTGTGTTTCAAAAGAGCCTGTAATTCAGTGAGCTTTTATTCAATATCAATGCTACTCGAATACAATAATTTGTTTAATCAATTAAGTATTTTCAAAGAGCAAACGTTTTTTTTTTTTTGGCCAGGTACTATACATTGAAACTCGAAGAGGTGATCGACTTTTACTGACTACCTTCTGTAATAAAAATCATTAGCTTCGGTACATAAAACTATAATACTGGCGCAAGTAAGTGGTTTGAAAATGGAAAAACTTTTATCACAGAGAGAAATGAGTTCCTAGCGAAATAAAGCGAAATAGTAAATGCGCTTGGGTGGGCAAAAATATACCTAAAGCACGTATGTATATTATGTCATACATGCAAATATACAGTGTAAATAATAAAAATAAATTGAAATTGTGCTTCATTCATTCAGCACATACATATATGCACACACTCACACACAGGCAATTCTGTGTGTGTGCACATGTGTGAGTTTGGATTCCAGCAACAGCAGGTGAAACAACTCAGCTTCGAAGGTTTTTCCGTTTTTCACTTTGCAGCAGGTTTGTAAACACACACACACACACACACACACATGCACATTTGAATGCTCAAATGTTGTGTGCTTGTATGTATTTGAAAAAGTTTTCAAGAATTTAGCAGATAAGCTTCCTTGCTTCGGAATGGCAGGCACCTAAAACGACAGCGAAAGCGGGCGGCAGTGGTGCCATGTCGCTTTTGTTGCCTCAAACATTTCGCATTTGTTGCAGTGAAAAAGAAATAATTTAAATACTTTCTTTGTCTTTATTTTGTATAAATATATATACAATATGAATATTTATGTGTATGCATGTGTGTGTGTGTGTGTGTGTGTGTGTGTGTGTGTGTGTGTGTGTGTGTGTGTTTTTTTTATAAAAGGGCGCTGAGCTTTAAATGCAGTTAGCCCTTAAGCTTTTTTTTTGTCATTTGTTCCCTATTCGTTGCTTTTATTTTAAATTTTTCTTCTCCCTTCTATGCATTTGCCTTTCTTCTTTCCACGCTCGCACACACACACTAACACACACACACACACACACATATCTATTCAGCATTTGTCTACGCGCGTGAATGTGCTTTATGTTGCACATAACCACATGCAACATACTTCAGGCTAAATGGGCGTACTACTACAAGCACACATACACACACACAAAACGAACCAAACGACATGCATGCCCGTATATGAACACATACCATACACCCATTTATGTGTGTGTGGTAGGTACCTCTTGATGAAGTGCTTCCCGTGTGTGTGTGTGTGCGTGTGTGCATTTTCTACCTATCACTCTCCGCTCTTCGTTTGCTGCACTCTTTGTTTCTCTCCTTTATTTCGCTTTTTTTCACTCGTTCGTTTCGTTTTCTTTTTTTTGCGCTGTTTTGCATTCATTCCTTTTCTTTGAAACAAAATTTTAAATAGAATTTTTAAGTTTGCATGCGCACAAAAGTATGCAACGCTTTGTAGCGCATAATTTGCACTTTGTAAATTTACATAAAAGCAAGTTTAAGTGTCCTTTGAAAGGTTTTGCACTAAATTAGCGTACAAAATATTAAAGTATGCAAGCATTTGAGGAAAAGTTTTCTCTTTCGCTTCGTAACTAGTGGGCAAAATGAAGTGGCATAATTTTTGTTTTTCACGGGATGTGTTTTTAATTTTCCATGTGTGGGAAATGCATTAAGTTTCATGTGAATTGTTCAGAACTATTGAGTTGATTATTTTTACTGCTATGCAGTACAAATCCAAGTGCGAGTAGAATTTGAAGTTTTTCTCTTTTTCCGGCTGTTAATTCAGTATTTCGTGTACTCGAAGAGAGTAGAAAGAAACTTGCTTTGGCTTTAGTTGGCATTTAAGCATTAGCATCATTTAGCCTGATGCAAGTTAAAATGAAAGGAAAAACGAAGAATGGAATTCTAGAAATCTGGAATCTCTGGAATGGTAGGCGAGCAGACTGCCACTAGATCGATCACTGATCGATTCAAAATATTACAGAAGAAAGGGGTGAAATAATGTGTATTGAGTTCGGAATGACTGGTTTCAGTTTTGCTATCGATATTGACTCATATTTTAGTGTTGAGGAAAACTGAGAACGAAACAGTTTACTTTTTTTGGGTATGTTTGAAGAAACACTTCGGAATATTGGAGTATTTTAAAATGCATGCATGCAGATCAAAGCTACCTATTTTTATATTGATAACCCTCACTAAGAAAATCTGGGGTCGTCGAATTATCTTCCTTCATCTAATTTCGATATGAATTAAATGTAATTCACTTCTTTTATCGAGAACGCTGCTTTCTTTGTATTCAGAAAATAATTAAAAAAAATATTAGTTTTAAAATAATCCAAAACAATGACAAATTGTACCTTAACTCTGCCAGTTCTATCTAATTTTGTCCTTACCTTTTTATTTGAAAAAGTCGCTAATAGTTCGAATTGTACCTACTCTTGCATCACTGCAGCACAGTTTTAATATGGAACTGGCATGTGCATTAGAATTTTTTATACGAATCGTAGTAAATTCAATGCTTTATATGAAGCTGCAATAAGACCATTCAATGATGGAAACGTTTTACGGAAAAGTGAAAAGCGAAACCGAAGAACTGACAACCGTCGAATTCTCCTCTGGTACACAAAGGCGATGGGAGCTACACGATCAAATGACTACAAAATGTCATCGGACTTTAACTGCCGCCGTGTAGTCAGCTACTTGATTACAATGAAAGCAGCAGCACAACTACAAACACCTCTCTACACTCATCTATTTTATGGAGCCTGAGATTTGTCCATGTGAGTGTAGAAATTGAGTGTGGGAGTGAAGGATCTTCCGTCGGTTTCAGAGCACCGAAACGTAGACGATAGCAAACAGGGAATATCAGGCATTTGAGAGAAATATAATTCGCAAAATCGAAGGCCTAATATTTTGAATAAGTAACTGAATTAAACAATTTTATCCTGAGCGTTATTCATTCCTGCTAGAAATATGCTAATTTTGAAATAAAAAGCTGGTGCTTGCATAAAAGGATAAACTAATCTCTCGTAGAGAAAAGTAAGTACAAGAGAATCGTAGAAACGAGTGATTAAGGTTTTCGGATGGAAGCCAAGCTCACTCCTCAGATTTGAGCAGCGCTGGACAGATCATAAGCAACTTTTCACACTTTTTTCTCTCGTGTTTTCACATGTACTCGTATAAGTACTAAGTGGGGACATAAATACTGTTACACACATTTGATGTTATAATATAAAAATAATTATTTTTTTTTGTAAAATATATTTATTGCTATATATTGTATACAAAAAGCAATTACTTATTCGAAATTCCCGCCTTTGGTCTTCACTGGCCAATCATCAATAGCTGCACGCACCTCTTGCATTCGAAAAGTGCTGACAGCACGAATCGAAGCAGTCTTCAGAGAATCAATGTTGGGGTATCTTTTGTGGCAAACCATGTCCTCAAAAACTGTCCATAATTTGTAATCCAGTGGGTACAGATCAGGGCTGCCAGACTGCTATTCTTCAGGGCAAATGAAAGCTGGCAAATTGTTTTGAAGCCAGGTCTGGGTCGTGTTAGGCTTATGGGCTGGCGCAGGCAGAATCCTGCTGGAAAGTCCACGGCTAGTTTTGGGCCAGAGAGTGGCTTCACAAAAGCTTCCAAAACGGTTGCTTGGTAAATTTTGGCAGAAGTTTTGATCCCTCGTTCGCAGAAATGCAAGTCAGTGACCCCATCGTAAGAGACACCCCACCAAACTATGACTGAAGCTGGGTGATGACCCTTTTCGACCCGTGGCATCAGTTCAGATGCTTCCTTGCATACACCCTAGCATTTTTCTTGTTAAATTTTTCCTACACGGTAAAAATTTGTTCATCCGTAAACAAGAAAAGCTCGGCCTAGGCCCTCCATGGGCTGTTGTGCCATTAAAAGTAAAAGTAACAAGATTTTTCTGAGCAAGTCATCAACGTGCTTCACCAGAAGCCGTTTGGATTTTTCTACCCTATTTTCTCCCAAAGCTGCAGAGTCAACAAATGTCCGGTGCGACGTTTGAAGGCACCAAGTTCCAAGTCTTTTTTAATAAATTGACTTATGGACTTTTGCATGATATTCATCTCACAGGCCATGATTTTCTGTTTTCGCAGAGGATTTCGCTGAATTCTTGATTGGACGGCTTTGATGACATGCGGCGTGCGAACTGTACGTGAACGGCCCAACCGGTAGCGGTCTTGGATATCTCCAGTCTCCTCAAACAGCTTTATGCACCGGGGTTAATCCCGAGTGGGCGGAGCGTTTTGAAAATATCGCCTTTTTTCAATTCACACTTAAAAAGTGCTATAACAGCGATACGGTTCTCATTATCTGACTACTCCATGGTGAAAGCTGACACAATTTTGAATTCCTGTTACAGACTAACGGTATAGCTTTCATAAAGCATGTGGTTATAACAGGGTATGTTCAATTCTACTATTGGAATGGGTGTGTTCAATGTTGTAACAATACTCGTATTTATATCCCTTCTAAATACGACAATGATTTCAACGATCGTGATTTCACACCGACGCTAGCGAACGACACAGACGATGTGAATGCACTGGGAGAATGTTTAGTATAAATTGGAAAACATTGTTTTTTTTTATCGAAAATGATTTTGGAGAAGTGCAATGTTTGTTTTATTGTAAGAAAATTGGTTGAGCAACTAGATTTTTTTTATAGACGCATTAAAAATCGACTAACAAAGAACATTTCATATTAGAAAATCATCATTCATCGCAATTTTCACAGTGTATAACATGCAAATAATTTTCTATCGTAACGAGCTCCCTCTTAACACTCACACAGGCGCAAAATTTGATTAAAAGTGTTTCTTTTGGCAGCACTGTTTTTGAGTCAGCAAAGGCTGACTTAAAACTGTTCACGTAGATCAGGCACCATTCATAATTGCACAAATGATAACCAGTGAAAGCATATACCACACATACTCCTATTGAATATCGGCGGCCACGAGGAGGAACGCTAAAGGAGCGTTAACTAAGAAAAATAAAAACAGATTATCATTTTGAAAGTTCTTAAAAAGTTCTTCGAGTTTAATTAATAAAAACTATGACAATTGCTAAATTGGATAAATTTATCAAGAACCCAAGAACATTTTGGGATGTATAATGAAAAATATGCAATAAGTTTTAATATTTCCTAAGTCGACTTTAGCTGTTATTCCTCTTGGCCACAGATATACCATAAATAACTAATTATGGATGCAAAAAAAGATTGTAAGCCTTATGGCATATTTCAATTAAATCGGTTTGTGTGTAAATATCAATTGTGGCGCTTCGTTATTTCCGTCCCCTGGGGCATGCGGACATTGAATATGAGCTGCACTGATGCACGGTCGTTAAGCTATGCATTGAAATAAAAAAAAATCACCAGAGCTATTCATATGAGGGGAGAAAGGTGTGAGTTGATAGCCAGAGGCAGCGCATTCACAGATGCGAGTAATCTAAATATGTATTTACTTTTTGTACAAAATGCAATTGAAAGTATGAGATTGCAATGGCGAATTCAATCACACACATATGAATTACATACACATACATATGTTCATGTACATGTTACTACTACTTCAACATACAAAAAACCATACAAAGAAAAAAAAAAAAAAAACCAAATGCAAGCATTTTTTCTCCAATTAATATTTTATATTTATTAACTTTTCAGTAACTACCACTTTTCCCAGCACCCAAGGCCCCTCCGTCACTTGTGTTGTGTGTTGTGTGTTGTTTGTTCCACCCACTGCCACTTTGCTGTCACATTGTGTCGAAAATAATGACAGTAATTTTTATGACATTTGCGTGTTCATGTATTGTTTAAACTTAATGTTTTATGTCGAGGGGGGTGAGGCGGGGAGGGGGAGGAGTGTGTGCGTGTGTGTGTTTGCGTGTGTGTGTGACTCTCCAGTTCAGTTGTTGTACTTTTTTATTGTAGTTAATTATAAATGATTGTTTTTTTTTTGCTGTGTGTGTTATTGTTGCTGCTGTTGCTGTTGCTGTTGCAGCTGCTGCTGCTGTTGCTGCCATTATGTGTAACACTATTTTTTAAATTGTTTTTAACATTTAAAACAACAAAACAAGGAGAGACAACAAATGAAGAAAAATAAAGAAAATTAATTGTTGTGCAATTCCTTTCTTGCCAACAACATGACACAATAACTGCACACATGCGCATACTCGTACATAAATATTAACAATGCAGTAGTAACAGCAGCAACAACATCAGCAATTGTAGAACAACAACCAGAGAAAAATGCATTTTTCTTGATTTTTTTTATATAAGTACTAGTGGGCAGTTTTGTTCTTGTTCTTGTTCTTGTTATTTTTATTTTCATATTTTTAATTTTTTTTGTTACTTCGTGTACAACACAAAGAATACAATAAAAAAAAAGAGTTAATTATTAAAAGCTTTTTGTAGCATTTAAAGTTAATTATAGTAAATGGTAGTTGTACACACACACACACGCACACACACACGCATACACACACACACACACTTACACATACATACCAACTGCATGTTTCCATGTGTGTACATATGTAATAAAAATTTAGCTGTAAATATAAAACAAATCTAAAAAAAAATATATAATAATAGAAGCACTGAGTGTTTTGTGCTTTTAGTAAAAGGTCATATAGAAAATTAATGAAGCATAGAATTTAAAATGCTTCTTTTTTTTTGCGCTGTTTTTTTCTTTGTATATATTTCTGCAAGTTTTTAATTGGCATCATTTCATTTCTAAGTATTCCATTTATGTGTAATTGGTTCCCTTACTTCTACTTTTTGAAAGTTACAGTGGTAGTAATTTTTGCTATATCGAACAGAATGTTCAGTCTCAATTATTAGCGGTATTCAGTCTCTGGTGTGGTCGCTGTGGCGTAGTGGTAGTGCGTTGGACTGCTACGCCGAGTGTCCGGGGTTCGAATCTCGGCACAGGCAAAATCAAAAAGTAGAAAAAATAATTTTTCTATACGGCGCCACCTCTTGGCGGGCAATGGCAAACCTACAAGAGTAAAAATTGCTATGAAAAGCTTTTCACTTCGCCGTTCGGATTCGGCATTAAACTGTAGGTCCCTTCCATTCATGTACAAATATACAAATTCACGCACAACATGAGTGAATGCAAAAAGCTCGGCCTAGGCCCTCCATGGGCTGTTGTGCCAATAAAAGTAAAGTAAAGTAAATCTCTGGTGAAAATGTTTTGCCTTCTTGCAAATGTAATAAGTAGTAAGGTCTAACCTCAAACACACATTCACACTATTTTTCTATGGAAATGAACCTGGTATACGAGGTGTGATCAAAAAATAACCGTTATTTTCAAATTTCTTGAGTTACGTATGTTCGATTTTCGCATTTTTTTTCAGTTATGTTGGTACACTTGTTTGTTATATATGTTGGCAATACCAACCATTTTGGATTGTCAGATAAAAAGGTTAGTCGTGTTTTGGTGTGCTCTTCGATTTTTTACTATTCGAAAAAATGGATCAAAGAAACTGTATTCAGTTTTGTGTAAAAAATTAAATGAAATGCGTAAGGACATTTGAAATGTTGACTGTGGCCTTTGGCGGGTCTACTATGAGCAGAACACAAGTTCAATTGTGGTATAACCGGTTTAAGGAAGGCCGAGAAGATGTCAATGACAATGCTCGCCCTGGTCGCCCGAGCACGTCAACAACCGATGAAAACATTGACGCAGTGAAGAAAATGATTTTGGATAATCGTGGAATCACTATCAGAGAGGTTGCTGATGATGTTGGCATATCGTTCGGCTCATGCCAAGCAATTTTTACGGATGTTTTAGGCATGAAACGTGCGGCAGCGAAGATTGTTCCAAAATTGCTAAATTTTGAGCAAAAACAACGTCGCTTGTGCGTAAGTTTTTGGCCAAAAACAAAACCGTTATCATGCCTCAACCACCGTATTCACCGGACTTGGCCCCCGCTGACTTTTTCCTCTTCCCAAAACTGAAGACACCGACGAAAGGAAAGCGTTTTGCTACGATTGAGGAGATAAAAGAAAAATCGAAACAGGAGCTGTTGGCGATACCAAAAAGCTCGTTTCAGAAGTGTTTCGAGGATTGGAAAAAACGCTGGCAGAAGTGTATTATATCTGAGGGGGATTACTTTGAAGGGGACAAGATAGTTGTTGATGAATAGATAAATACTTTTTGAAAATAACGGTTATTTTTTGATCATATCTCGTACATATGTGAAATGTAAAATGCTCTCGCGCACTCGTGCCTTGGAGTGGCCATCACCGCTTTAGAGCCATGTTAAGCGAATTGATTACTTTTCCACTTCCATAGAGCAATTGAAATTGTAATTTTTCATTACGCAATTGTAATTTGTAATTGAAAGTTTTTCAATTCCATTACAACCATTTAAATGTTGATATTTCTAGCCCAGAAAATCAGCCAACTAAAGAAGAAAATGGTCGAAGTTGGGTTGCGTGGGTTAAGGATAAGGTAGCTGGAATAGGAGTATGTGGTTGTGTTGCTTTATATTATGCTGCACCATATATTTCTACAATGCTTGAAGGAGTTTCACTAGGCAGTAAAGAAGGCACTTGATAGCCTTTCATATAATGCAATAGAAATAGATGTTGACAGCAACATTGCTGAAAAGCTTAAAAAAATTAATCCGGGCCTTACTTTTATCGCTCTGCATGGACCTTATGGTGAAGATGGTTGCATTCAAGGTTTATTGGAAATCTTAGGTATAAAATATGCACACTCAGGAGTTATGGCTTCTGCTGTTGCTATGAATAAAGTGATGTCAAAGCATATATTTCGATCCCTTAGTATCGACACTCCCAAAAAGGTTATGTAATTAGCCAAGAAGATCTCCTAAAAAATAATATTCCCTCAAATTCCCTTTTCAATACATACCATTGAGGTATCATCAAATTGAAATATAAGAAATATAAGTTCTAACAAATCTATTCAATGAAAATCACTGCAAATTTGGAATTAATTACTGTACCGCACTTTGAGTCTCTAAATAATTACTGCAGAGTTAACATCACTGAACGGGCGAAATAATTGCTGTCTTAACCATGTTGCTATGGTAAAAATTGTTTGTGACCCGCCATGTTGGCAGTGGGGGTTTGCACTTTAAAACATACAGTGACGGACAATCAAATAAGAAGACCTTGTTTTGAAACCAAAAACCTTAAAAAAAATATTTCTCTATGCTTATGATAAATTTAAAAGGTATTTACTTTTATTCATTTATTCCATAAGTTTAATTTTTTCTTAAAACAAAAACAAAAACAATTCAAGAAAAAAAAAGAAAGTTAAAAGTTATACATAAAATCACATTTCAAAAGGACAAACAAAATAAGAACACTTCAATTAAAAAAAAAAAAGTTTTATAAAATATTGACACAAATTCTTCACTAATGCTAGTATTTTGTGGAATAGCCTCTGTTAATTAAAACCGCCTTATACCTTCTAGGCGCATTGATTCCACCAGAGACGCGCAAGTAGCCTGGGGTATGGAATACCACGCTCTTTGAATGCTTTGCCACAATTCGTCTTTGTTTTTAGCTCTGGTACTGCCAATCTTCTCTTTGACAATATTCCACAAGTTCTCAGGAGATTGTGAAGGCCAGGACGCAACGGGAATTCCAATATGGGAAAGCGAATCTCGCGCAAGGCTTGAGGTGTGCTTTGGGTCGTTATCCTGTTGCATTTGCCATTTCAGGGGCATTTCCCATTCAGCATAAGGAAGCATCACCTGAATCATCCTGAAAGATGTTTACGTAAAGAAATCTGTCCATCGTCTCTTTTATCCATTATAGAGGGCCCACACCAGACCAAGAGAAGCATCCACATACCATGATGCTTCCACCTCCGTGCTTAAACGTCTTCCTAGTATATTTTGGGCTCAATTCTGCATTTTTCGGGCGTCTAACCAAACGTTTGCCCTCACTTCCAACAAGATTCACCTTGCTTTCGTCTGTCCATAATACGTTAGGCCATTTTTTTTGCATTAATTGAACCATCCCACTCAATGTGCGCTTTAGCGCACTCTATGCCACACTTTCGATGTCTTTGTGTCAACATTGGTACTTTTCGTGCTGTTCTCCCATACAGTTTTTTTTTCACCAAACGTCTCCTTACTGATCGAACACAAATTTGAACCCCTAACTCCACTCTAATTGCGGCAGCTGCCTTAAATGGATTGCGTGGCGCCAAAATTTTTATGCGATTGTCATCTGCACTTGTAATTTTGCGGGGCCTACCTCTCTTGCAATGGAATTTTTTGAGGAAATAAAGATTGGAAGATAAATGTCGAAGATCTGCTAATAGTTTTAGCTATTTGGCGGATGCTTTGTCCCTCATTTCGCAGTTTTTTCACCAAATCACGCTCCTCCTTGCTACAGTGCTTTGCTCGACCCATTTTCCTGTGATATTACGGAATAGTTTACATTTAATTTGTTGAATTCCCCTCAATGCTACCATTTAAATGCTTACCAGTACAAATTTAAGTTTTCTTTTTAAAATATAAATTTTTTCGTCTACTGTTCTTTTTTGATTGTCCGCCTTCGAATGCTTCGCTTCAACTTTTTTGTTTGAGAATCCCCAAAAAATATTCAAATGTAGTGTTGCCACCTACAAATTTATAAAATATATACCATACCATTTTCTTCTCTTTAAAAATTGTTTGCCATAAGCAGTCCGATAACAAAAAAAATCAATGGAAGATTTATAGTTCAAGGTGTTCTTATTTGATTGGCCGACACTGTACGTCTGTTTTGGTGGAATAGTACAAAATTAATCGAGAAAGTAACAAATAAATGATAAGAAGTGATTTGGTTAGTGACATCTAAAAGACTTTCGGCAAATAGCATTAGGCACTCCATAGAACAGGGAACCTTTCAGTGGAATGGTAACGCGAAAGTCTGCTTAAACCGTCGCAAGGCAACTAACTGATTTCCATTTGATATTTCTGGTAAAGTTGGTTTAAAGAAAAGTTTTGCTAACCCGAAATAATTGCTATCCTTTCGTAGGAACAGTGGCCCCAATTAACTTTTCACACTTGAAAATCTTTACAAAAGATTATGCTTGTCTTCTTTATAGAAATTATTTAGCACAATCAAATATTTTCACATCAAGACACATTTCCTTTACTTTGATTCGGGGAACTTTAGACTGTAACCACAAAGTCCATCGAAAAGTACGCAATTCGTACTAAAAATTATGTTCTGACAACACTGGTGAACAGTGAACACAAAGAAGAGAAAGAGAGACAAATTTGAAGTAAGTAACTGTGCTTCTAAAAATATTGTTGTTGTCGTTGTGTTGAAAAAATTACTAAGCATTGAGCGAAAATAAGAGTGGGAAAAAATACTCCTACCGCCTACGGATTTGCTGGATTTAATATTTACATTCAAGCAGGAGTTAAAATATTAGCTTATCAATATATATATGATCAGAAGGAAGAACGTCAGTAATCGATTTAATATTGAAAATTGATTCTTTCAACTATGTTTAATTAAAATTATACTGTACACGTGAAATTGTTCGGAACTTTTATTCGGAATTAATTGTGAAATTGAGGAATAGTGTGAATTCTAATGAATTTTGCACAAGCCATAGCCGTAAATCTTTTATTCAGAACCTACTCTGGGACATTTATTTTCAAGGAAAGTCATCATAAATATGCACATACATACATACGAGGTTAGATCAATAAGTACCCGTGTGTGAAGACAGGTGGCGTTGCTGAGGAAAGTTGGCATTACCGTCGTGTACTGCCATCTGTCACACGACACCACACTAAATTTCAAACTGATTGGTTCGAGTTTTCTAGATGAAGAAATTCTTAAAATGTTCCTTGAAGACCGTAAGAATTTTTACTCAAAAACAACCATACGTATAAGTAAATCAGTGGCGTAGGCAGGGGAGATGATTAAAATTCGAAGTTTTTTTTACCATTTTTCGATACTGTTATCTCAACCATTGAATTTCTTCGGCTCAAATTAGATAAAATAAACCATCAAAAACTTTACCAACAAAAAAAAAAAAAGTTTAAGATCCGACCACTGTGTTAGTTATCATTAGAAAGAATATATAGCTGATGTTTCTTAGGTACGAAGGTCAAAGAAAATTGATATTACCTTCACTATTTTGCCTTTGGTAACAAATTATTTTCTTACTGTTTTGAATCAAAGGAAGGTGATGCTGGACTAAGGTGATGCTGAACATTTTTGTGAAATAAATTAGGAAACATCGACGATCTTTTTACTGATTCTTTCGAAAAAGTCATCTTGAGTAATTTTGAGAAGGTCTTACGCTTACATTTGAGTACCATTAGACAGTTGGTCACCTTATTTCCTCGGGGTTGGCCTAAAACTTTTACACTCTCTAAAATGCCACTCACCACATATTTTTTGTATTTTCTTGAGTATTGAAATGCCATAAAATGCCATTACACAACGTCCACTTAAAAAAATTTTCAAAATCGCATCACAGTTCCTGATATCTGATCCAAATGAGTTAAGCTTTCTTTGCATTTAAAATTATGACATTCAAGCACATAAATATAAAGGAACGTGAGAGCCTTTCCAATTCTTGGTGATCCAGTTCTTAGTTTTATGTACACAGTTCAGTGCGAGCTAGCATTATGGTATTACTTTTCTTTAAGTGTAGCTTAAATCTAAGCTAAAATTCATATTTATTATATGCATCAACAACTTTCACCAACATGATAAAAGTCACCCTCTCCGGAAAACGGAAGAATGTCAGCTGTTGGCATATTTAAGATAGCCACAAAGTGTGCACTCACCCTATGCCAAAAACAAATGCATTGAAATTACTCCGAAAAATATGTACTACAAATATGCCTGTCTACAGTTTTTTTTCCCACTGCTTCCTGGAAAAATGTTTGTTGCATTTCTCATACGCAAATACTGACATACATACATACGCTATTTATTCTATTCTAAGTTAAGCGCGCTTCATGAAACAAAATGTGCTATGAGGCAAAGGACAAGAGTAGCAGCAGAAAAAACGAAAAGAGTAGGGCGAAATTGTTTGTGTGCCAAGAATTACATGGTATAAATTCCACGAAGAATCATGACAAACGAACATAAGTTGTGCAAAAACAAATCAGCAAAGAAACAACAACAACAACAAAACACATACTAAGCCTGCCTACAGTTATTTTCGACAGTTTTTGCTGGTATTTTCTTCGACGTTGGCAACACTGTGTCACTGACTTGTATGTATAAAATGAAATGTAAGTACCATATGTATGTAAAATGCGAGCAAGAGTAGATATGCAGTTTTATGCGCTCTCTTTCTCTCTCCCCCTCTCACTCGATGTATTCTCCTTGTGTCCTCGAGTGTTTTTGTTTTGTATGTGTCCGTGTTTGAGTGGAAAAACTATTTGCGGCATGTAGACACATTTTTGCCGCATTTGACATAATATATTTTATAAAAAGTAAATAAAACACAAAAAATTAAAGCACAAAGTTGAGTTTGTAAAATTGTAAAAAAATAAAAAAAAAATTTGTGCCTTTATTTTTTATTTGTAAGTATGTAGAAAAATGAAAACGATTTTATGTAAAAAATGCAATTTACACAAATTTATGCGATTTTAACATGCACCACTTTTTAATCAAAATTTAATAGATTTCCATTTAGTTTTTCTTTCATCATGTAGTATGTTCATAGTGCATATGTTTGTAATTCTTTTGCTTTGTAAATTCCAAATAATTAATATAAGAACGTTTCCGTAGCTAAGTTTAGAAAATTAAAAGAACATTTGTGTAGGAAATGTTTGTGCCGCTAGCAAATTAGATTTACAATTACTGATATTTCTTCTTCTACTTTTGCTTCTTTTTGATTTTTTTTCGTTCAAGTCCTTCGTTATAATTTTTATACGCTGAAACGCATTTATTAGCGCCATGGCAGGCGACAACTGAAGCAGCGGCAGTTGCTGATAAGGCTGCTGGCTGGCAACAACAACAGCAGCAGCAGTGTTGAAGCCAGCGAAGCGCAGCAAGTGTTACGCATCCAAGGCTGCGCTATGTAATTTATAGCACACTTCATTAATTAATGTGATTAAATGAAGTTGAACTAATTTGATGGCACAAAAGAATCAAATTGCATATAAAAAAAATTCTCAAAAGAAAAAATGTAGAAAATTAAAGATAGGAAATGTAGAAAATTAATGTTTTCCATGTATGTATGTGTGAGACTTATAGGAGAGTTTGTGTGTTGGATACACTGCTGAAAAAATGTTAGTGTAGAACTTGAGATTACAAAATGAAATTAGTAGCAATGAGCCTGGCCAAACGATACCATTCACAGATGCAGACTTTTTAGTCTCTTTGTGCATCTTTTGCCTTTTGTCATAAAATATTGCACACATGTTTAGCCCTCTTGTATAAGAAATTCGGTTTTACGTAGCATAATTGTTGTCGTTGGTCAGGCTTATTGATGCCATCTGAGCTAATTAGAAATGAGAGGCGCATGTTATGGCAAAAACAAAAACAAAAACAAGAGAGTGAGCGTACATTACTGTAAATAACATTGTAGTATATCGACTAGTTTCTGACTCAATTACGTAATTCTAATCGCTTTCAATTTACATTTATGACGGATAATAAATCATTTATTCTAAAACATACAGTTAAAAAAATTAGAGTTACGTGATTGTGCGTTGATGCAGAAAACAGGAGAAGAGAAACAACTTTCATAGATATTCAAAAATTGCATGGAAAAGAAGAAGAGAGTGAGTTGAAACTTAAAGAGTGTGGCAATTTATGGAATGAAGTCTCGACACAGGCTGAAAATAGAGTACGATAGCAATGATCGGTGCATTTATTTTTGAGGGGAAGAAGAGTGAAGGTTTTACTTGGTTTTCTGCTTTTGTTCGTTCTTTTAAAACAGCCCATGATGGGAGCTTTTCTCATCCATTCGATTGTGCGTGTTATATTTCTCTATGAACAGAAAGGAATTCACAGTTTCGTGGCGAATCTGAACGGCGAATTAAAAAGCTTTTATTTTACATACATACCTTATGCCTTTCCTATAACGTGAAAATCAAATAATAAAATAACTAAGTATATAAACTAAAACTAAAAATTGCAGCCCACACTAAATGACTCATTTATACAGTACCATAATTTATCTTCAAGTGTATCTCCAAGTACATAATGTGTGTGAAGGAATTTAAGTTACAATGCAATGTTAAAGAACGAAGGAAAAAAATTAAGGCGAATAAAATTGTGTCAAGGATAATTGAGCTATTGCAGCAACAGCAGCAGCAGCAGCAGCAACAACAACAACAACAACAGCATAGGAAACAGCAACATTTCTTGAATTTACAACATACACAGGGAGCGCATTAGCAATATAGAGAGTTAGAGTGAGAGCAAGACAGTAAGAGAGCAAGACAGCACGACTGCAAGAGAGCATGAGGTAAGAAGAAAATGCTGGAAGGCTTACTAAAGTAAA
The DNA here is from genome assembly GCA_958295655.1 of Palloptera scutellata. Classification (NCBI taxonomy): domain Eukaryota; kingdom Metazoa; phylum Arthropoda; class Insecta; order Diptera; family Pallopteridae; genus Palloptera; species Palloptera scutellata. Next base: position 110,122,807 of record OY282449.1, on the reverse strand, counting down.
AGAAAGAAGAAGCAAAATATGTACATCATAAAATGTAAAATGGTATTTGAAGCAATTTTTTAAATACTTTACGTAAATGCAAGGGAAAACTTTCTCGTTTTTCTTCTCTACTTAAATAAAGGGTGTTTTTTTTTAGAAGTGTGGTTTTCAATCTGGCAATACTTTTTTCGGAGTTGGTCTTTTTGACAGCTGTCACTTGATTTATGCTCAGTTTGGTTTGCCATTTGCGATTAATGAATAGATTTACTCCTGAACAACGTTTGCAAGTCGTGTAAATTTATTACCAAAACAAGATGGCCACCGATCCCGATTTCCACAAGAAAATTTTGTTCAGCGCTGAAGCTCACTTTTGGTTGAATGACTACGTTAATAATCAAAATTGTCGCATTTGGAGTGATCATAATCCACAAGCCATTGTTGAGACGCCGTTACATCCTCCAAAAGTCACTGTTTGGTGATATGCTCTATGAGCAGAGGGAATCATTGGTCCATATTTCTTCAAAGATGAAGCCGGTCATAATGTTAAAGGGGAACGCTATAGAGCCATGATTAATGAATGACTTTTTCGTGCCTGAATTAGAGGGATGTTGATGAGGACGACCTTTGGTTCCAACAAAACGGCGCTACATGCCATACAGCCAACGAAATAATCAATTTATTGAAGGAAAATTTTTGTGAGCGCATTATCTCGCATCGTGGGCCTGTGGAGTGGCCTCCAAGATCGTGCGATCTATCACCGCTGGACTATTTTTTGTGGGGTTATGTGAAGTCGCTTGCCTACGCAGATAAGCCCGAGACGATTGACGCCTTGGAAAGGAATATTCCGCGCGTTATTACTGACATAGGCAACAATTGCTGCAGAAAGTGGTCGAAAATTTGGCCTCTCGGCTGGAATTTATTCGAAACAGCCGCATCTGGTTCGGGCCACTTGCTCGAAATCGTTTTTAAAACATATTGGCAAATCCTTATCGTTATAATAAAGCTAAATACTTGGCCGTAATATTAAATTATATGCGCTTTGTTTCTTCGTGAAAACTAAACTTCTAAAATAAAAACACCCTGTATAAGAAATTTTTATGTAAAATTTAGTGTAAAATTTATGTCAAGATAGAAGAAATTTCTTCTTTTTTGTTTGCTTTCCCCAAGCGTAAAGTAAATGTCCTTGCTGAAAGAGATTCATAAAAGGATGAAGGGAGAGGAGAAAGTAGAAAAGGAGAAAATAAAAGTGTGTTTTACTGGCAGTTATTTACAAGTAATTTGCAATATTTTTCTACTCCTTTGCCAAAACTATTTAAAATGTTGTTTATATCGGATGTGAAACTTATAAATTCTATATACTTATGCAGAAGAAAATAAGATCACATCTGCATGCTCTTCAACTATAAACAAAAGTACATATGTTATGCCATAAGCAGAAAGCAATCGGAAAAAGCACCGAAAGCAAGTGCGGGTATGGCCGAATTTTGTATACCCTAAACACCCTCTGAAATAAAACACCTTTCTTGCATTGATCGGTGGGTTAAAAGTTTATAGTTTTTGCGTCTAATTTATGTTTACTTGTTATTTATTTTTAGGCGTGGTTTTGGCCCTATTATTATATATATTTTAAGTTATTTTAAGTGTGTGTACCTCATTTTCACAATGATAACGCTTTGTTCCTTTGTGCAGTGCTCCATTTTTAATAATCGAAACAATCGCTGTTAAATTTCAGAGCTGCCACTTGCACAGAAATAAACGGCACAAAATTTAAACCGTGCATGTTTTTTGGGACACCCTTTACAAATGATGCGTGTGTGTAAGGGTCCGGGGGGAAAAGATTAATTATGTTTATCTTACGGTATTTTGGAATAATTCTTCATGTTTTATAATTTTAACCCATTTTTCGGACATAAATTTTGTGAATTTATTTAAAATAGTTTTACAAACCTTTGCACTTAAATATCTTTAGATTGTTAGGTCTCATCTTGTTAAAAGGCCAGGTAAACGGATAAGGGGGGCCTAGGGCGTAGGACACAAGGTAAAGTTCGTGACTGTCGCAGGTGCGTCCATGGTCGATCCTTGCGCTTCTATGTTTCAAGTCGATACAACGCCTCCTCGTGGCGTCCCCTGGATAGCGATCTGAGAAACGTCAGTGAGTTAACTAATGTGTGAGGCAGGCTTCTCCATGGCCTTGAATGAATGGTTGTGCGTCGGGCTTGGAACCACCCACATTAAAATACCCACCAATGAATCCTCAAAATAAGCCTCGGATAAAGAACCCCTCTAATGTTGACGACTCCCGCAAACGCCCAAAGGACAAGGGGAGACTAACTCTTGCCAACACGTGTTACTACTGGCTCAGTGGGCAATTGAGAAGTAGAGCCCTCTCTCGACCGACGAAAATAAGGCTCTATAAGTCCCTCATCCTTCTCGTCCTAATGTATGGCGCAGAGACGTGGACATTGACCATCAATGATGAGAGGCTGTTAGGAGCTTTCGAGAGAAAGATACTCCGTAAGATCTACGGTCCAGTATGCGTGGACGACGTGTTTCGAATAAGATGGAACGATGAGCTGTATGAGCTGTACGCCGACACTGACATAGTCAAGCGTATAAAACTCCAGCGGCTTCGCTGGCTGGGTCATGTTGAGCGACTAGAAGGGTGTTTTATTCGAACCACGGTGGAGGAACACGCAACGCAGACGGGGACGTCCTAATCTCCGTTGGAAAGACCAGGTGCAGGGCAAGCTGGAGAGGCAGTTAGGAGCGTTCGATAGGAAGATACTCCGTAAGATCTACGGACCAGTATGCAGAGACCGCGCATAGCAGAGGTGACTGGCGAAGCTTTGTAGAGGCGGCCAAGACCGATCATCGGTTTTAGTGCCAGTTAAGTAAGTAAACGGATAAGCTTGTTTGGAAGGTAGTCTTGAAATTCAATTAAAAATTATAAGATTTTGCATTTGTTTTTGCGAAAAGCTTAACCGCACAAGACTCCTCGGGATCTATCTCAGGTGAAGATAAGAAGTTAAGAAAAGATGACCTTTTATAACCTCAAGTACTAGTATGAAACTCGCATGAACTAGGAACTGTTCTCCTAGTTCTCTGACTCAAGACTTTTCTTAGCATAGAATAATTTTCCTTTGTCTACACTTTAAGCGTTTCTTCACATAAATGTTCACCTAAACTGGTTGAGAAAAGATGACCTTCTGACTCAAGACTTTTCTTAGCATAGAATAATTTTCCTTTGTCTACACTTTTAGCGTTTCTTCACATAAATTTTCACCTAAACTGGTTAAACTAATTTCCGATTGCTTCGAAGCGCTTCGGGTGTAAATAAGTTAAAGCATAGCCACGTTTAGTTGACTAGAAAAATTGTTCATCAATGATTGCTGTATGCGGAAGGCACACGCCCATTACGGATCGACAGGTAGACAATTTTATTACTCACGCACACACTTAATTCCTCCAAACGCATTAATGTGCTGGGTTGTTACTGTTAAACGCATTATGTAAAAAAAAAAAAAGAAAAAAAAAATCAACCATGATTATTCAACAAAGTCTGGCCATTAGCAAAAGAAATAAAAGGGGCAAAACACCAACCAGCTTTATGCATAATTGCCGCTACCAATCCACCACCAATCCAGCACCAATCCACCACCAACCATTCATCATTAATTTTCCCATCCATCCGTCCACTTTAACCATCGAGCAGAGAAATACGAGTGGAAAACGTTTGCCTCTGGCCGCTGCCAAATGTAAATATACGGCCGCACAATGCTCAAGGACTTTTACAGCAACGCTACAAATTGCCACATTGCTTGCTCTTACGCTCTGCAAAGACCGTGCAGCGCGAGCGAAAGAGAGAGAAAATGTTTGCGTTTTTTCTTGTTGATTCTTCTTTTATTTTTGCACGCTTGTTTTTTTTTCACTTCTTGTTCTTGTTTTTGTTTTACAATTGCTGCTCGTAAATGTGAAGAAGAACGCATTAAATTCACTCTGAACGTGCAATTAATTTCTAAACATTAATTAGTGGAGATGCAGTGGAATGGTAAATGGGGAATGGGTAATGGGGAATGGGGACGAAAGCAGAAGGATGCGGGCGAAGGTTTTGAAGGTTATTGCTAGTATGAGAAGTATGAGACATGAGGCCGATGCTGACGTTACTGTTGTTGATGATGATGATGATGGCGATGATAAAGGCGTAAAAGGATAATAATTCGAATGTTGTACATTGCTGCTGCTCGCCGGCTGAGCGATTAAGCTTATGAAGTGACGTGAGGAGCTTTTCAACGGAAAAAAAGAGCAAGAATGAGTGGGCAGGACAGAGAAAGCACATAGTAAAGGGTAAAAAGTTTAAGACAAACGCTGCAGGCTCACACACACACACACACACACACACACACACACACACACACACACACACACACACACACACACACACACTCCCACGCCCACACACAAACAAACACACATCCATATACATTTAAACAATATTGATGGCGACGCAATATTGATGGCGCAGCAAGGGAAATGTTTTTGTTGTGTTGTTAAGCATAATTTCATCGTAAAACGGAAGTTAATGTTTTGTAATTTGAGCAGGAATTACAAGTTTGTTTATTAGTTTTGTATTTGTTGGCGTTTACGTTCTTGTTGTTGCTGCAATATTGGTATTACTTAGCTTGTAGGCAGGCAGCCTCCGAACAGAGAGCAGTTCACACAAAACTCTGATTATGCTAAGTTTTTCAATTTTAAATTGGAATCCATTAAAACAACATTAAATTTATTTCCAATCGTATCTAAATGAAAATAAATTAAAATGAAATTGCAGTAATATAAACTTGACAGTAACAATAAAATTTAGAAATTTTTGGAAATTTTCCAAAGAATTAGGAGAAGAAAATTTATTAATCAATTTAATTAGTACTTAAGGTTAGTACTAGAAGGCAGAGAAAGAAATATCAGCCTGCAAGGGATTCTAAAGACAGGCTGGCGTAAGTCAGTTGAAAACACACAGTAATAAAAAGTTTGAACTTCCTGACGCCATAACTTTGAGGAACTATCGTAATTAAAACCTGGGTTGGAATTTTGATTTATTGTTTAAAATTTTGAGCGGGAAATTTGAAAAGATCCTAAAATATTGACTCAGTTTCGCCTTTCTTATAGATTATAAATTTTGGGGTAAGCCCGGTGACTTTGTGCCTTAGCTAGAAATGGAAGCAGAATATACTGTCAACAAATATTTTTGACTCTTAGAAGAAAATGCAGTATTTCACAGGCATTAAGTAACAACCAGAGCCTATCAAGCAGGGCCTATGCGATAAGGGGTTAGCTTAGGTTACCTAGTATGTTTATGCTTCCGCAAGGTAGTGTTGCTTATTGTAATTGCCAACTTAATAGGCGTGAGAGGAGCACCGACAGTGCAGTGCAAGAGGGTGAGACGTCAGAAAGCAACGAGCCCCCCGTTTGGCTAAATCGTCGGCCACTCAGTAGCCTTGGATGTGCTCTGTGAGTAACTCGACAGGATGTTGAGAGAAGGTTGGCAGTCAAGAACAAGCTTTGATGTAGTGAAAACAACAGCAAGTAATTTTATTGTTGCTTATCTGTTACAAACGGTTCATTTGATACCATTACTTCCGCCTGAAAGACGCTGCAGTGGTCAGGAAGATAGAAGGAGAATTTGAGATCCAGTTTGCTATAGAAAATACCGCAACCGACCTTGTCCTCTAGTTTAGAACCATCTGAATAGATGTCAGGTAGAATTTCCAGTGACCACCATATCTTCCATACATTCCTCTCTACTGGGGATATGGATGGAAAACTTGTGGTTTAGGTTCATTGTAAAGCTGATACAGTCTATATTTCGGTCGGATAAGAATTTGGGCATGTCCCTGGTCTAACTTGAACAAGTAATAAGTCAGGCAGCTGAGCACTTGCCTTGTTGCTTGTTGCAGCGAGGGGTAATCAATTGGAAAAAGAGTTCCTAAGTAAGACGACTATCTTAGGATAATCAGTCGTAGCCAAAAGTGATGAAAATTATAAAAACAAAAAAACATGCAATACAAATCAAATCACAGAAAACTGAAAGCAGAAACACACAGAGGAAATCTGAGAAAATCAGCTGGTTGCAAGAACTTCAGTATGAAAGCTTTCAGGTTAGATCAGAGGAACTCAGAGGCAGACAGAAGCAATAATGACAGTGAGCAACAGTTAAAACCGATTAAGAGATAGTCAGGTCCAATAAATGGGTCAGTAGCAAACATTAGCACAAAGTGTTAACGGGTAGTCAAAGGCATTCGCTGGATACATGCCAAAGTCGAACAGACAATAGGTAATACAAAATTGTAGGAGAAAATCGGAGTCAATAGAAGGCATTCACTTACAGCCAGAGACAATCAGCTGAAATAGAAGATCGTCAGAAAAAGCGTAAAACAACAAGAGGTAGTCAGATGATATCACAAACAAAGAGAGACTTCCAGAAGTACTTGGTAATCAATGGTAATCAAAAACAATTGGAAGCAGTCACAGATTACCGGATGCAGTCAAAGGAAACAAAATGCAGCCATTACAGACTAAGGCGATACAAGACTATGAAAAGCTACCAGAATTTCATGCAATCGGAGGCAATAAGGCGAAACAATAAGAAGCAGTCGTTTAATAGGCAGATGCATTCGAAGCGAAGGGCAGTCAACTAGGTCGTCAGGTTTATCAGTGGGCATTCAGATTGTGTACTAGACTAGTCAGCGCTAGACCAACGAAGTACCATAAGAGACGCTCTAAACAGGACCATAAATGAAAGGCACAAGCCATGAAGGCAGATACATATCTCCTTTTTCTCGCTATTTCGTTAAGTGATTGTCCATCAGGACACGCTTAGGCGACAGATGTCATGTTGTGATACCACGCGGGCTTTGGATTCAACCCTGTACAGAAATTCTGATAACTTACTTAAACTCTTTTGGACTTTGTTAAGTAATTACACCCTAAGTCACAACACTACAAGTCGGACATGTCTTTTGGAAATTATTGCGCCTTGGGTACTTTTACTAGGTCCATAAAGCCAAACTAGTTCCTCCTTTTCAAATACTTTAAAGCTTAAAGCGTACAACGTTTATGTACTCTGTGGCACATATGTTGACTTATTATGACAATGACTACTGCCGTCCCTTGTGTTGCAGTTGATTAGTTTCTCTGCTACATTCCCTGATCCCTAGGGGCACAGTTTATAATGTAAATATATTTATGAAAAAGCCTTGCGATTAACAATTACTACTCTACTTATACTCATTAGAAAGACTCAGAACTGATAAAGAACACGGTTCTTAGAAGTTAGTTTTTCAATGACTGATCGATCCAATAATTTGAACTAGAACTTGTTAAATACTTGAAGCAGAGCACCTCGATAGCTTGAACGCAGCATACAGATCCCCGTTTTCGGTTAATAATAGCAATGCAAAATATATTTACCACCATTCAACTTTTAAAGTTTATAGACTTTACTACAAAATGAATGCATATTTAACTACATTCAAATCGTTTTCCGAGAAACTTTTCACCATCCAAAGTTGCATTGCATTATACTTACAAATAAATCGGTAAGTAAATGTAACCGTGGAAATATGGAGTTTTTTGGGAAAAACTAAAAAACTTTGCATAAAAATAATCAAACAATTTCTTTTATGTGAAAAGTAAAAAGTTCTCCTTCCTTTCTTCTCTTTGATGTCCGTATTCAGGCAAAATTTGTGCGCGCACAATTTCTGTGGGAAATTTATGTCAGTTTTTCCTACTTATGCACATTTTCTTATATCCATGCATAAAAAGTTGTTAGCATTTTCTTCGTTTGTTCATTTTTATTGTTGTTGAGCCAGAGCGCATGCAACTTTATTGCAAATAGACATGCGGGCGTCAGCGCTTGATAGCTGTTGCCAAAAATGCATACACATATCCAGGTGCAAGTACAATGCAATTGGAACGGTGTTCAGTTGAGGGTGCAACAGCCACAGCCACAGGCACAGGCACATGCCTCCCTGCCTGTGCAACAATGGCAGCAGTTGGTTATTGTATAAGACATCAACGCTGGAGACGTGATGGCTTATTGCTGCATTTGTGGCCGAAACAAATACAAATTTGGCTAACTGTAGCGCATGGGAATAAATTGAAAGTTCTCTAGGTGATTTAGATATAAGTAGTAACATTAAGTATAGGTAGAATAAATGTAAAAATATGCTAATATTGTTTTGGTGTTTTGAAGCTGCGATGATAACTTCAAGTTATAAACAGACTATTTTAAATTCATTTTCTAGCAAATGATTATGAAAATTTAGCAACTGCAACTAACTTCAAGATTTTATTTATATAGGGTATGATAATGCTACCATTTTTCGTGATAATAAGTATTGCGATTTCCCCCGCAACAACTCGCAACAACTTTTCTCAGTACAATAGCCGCTCATTTAACCACAACTACCGTATCTCATTTCAGATTGTAATCTAATTCAGGCCATGACTCAATTTAGACCATATTCTAATTAAGGTTTTGTTCTAACTACGTACTTTTTTTTTTTGATAAAATGAAGGCATTGACACTGATTGTTTTGCTTCTAAGTATGAGCTGACCTACTATACCTCAAATCATGATCCCATTTAGATCACGTTCTAATTTAGAACGCATTCGAATTCAGACCTTGATCCACTTCAGATCATATTTCAATTACTTCTACGTTCCAGCTACGATCACTCGCAATGCAAATAGGGAATTGACACAGATTTGCTGTTAGAGGCTCTCACTTCAGATTGGGCTCTACTTTAACATGTTCCAATTTAGTTTAAATTTCATTTCAGACCATGTTCCACTTCATACCGCATTTCAACTGCGTTCTTCTACAATGAAATGAAGGCAGTAAGACTGAACGGCATGCTTCTATTGTTGGGAGCTCTCACTTCAGACTGTGGTTTACTTCAAACTATGTCCCAATTTGGAACATGTTTCACATTTCACATCAGACCATGTTTACATTTAGTCCCGTACCACCTATGTTCTTCATAATGGAATGACGGCATTGACAATGATCGACTTGCTTTTGTTATTATTAGAAGCTCTCACGTCAGACTGTTCTCTACTTCATACCACGTTGCAACTTGGAACATGTTCGAATTCAGTTCATGATCTAACTCAGAGTGTGTTCCAATTCAAACTGCGCTACAGCTTTGTTCTTTCACAACAAAATTAAGATAGGGACACTGATGGACTATTGATACAGACTCAACCATTCCACCGTCGCTCGACAGCTATTTCGGCTTTATGTACATATATTATGAATATGTGTTCAACTTCATGTTTGAATTTATAAATTTCATGGATCAAAAACCGAATATGGTAATGAGTTGGAACTTGTTGCCCTTCACACTAACTAGAGATCACTTAATGTTTGATTTCAGTGAGCGAGATTTGCTTGTAAATGAAAACACGATAAGGTGCCTGAAAAGTACAATTCCTGGTACTGATTTTAGGTTATGTATAATATTCCATTACAAATTTCAACATAAATAATTTTGCAAAATTATAATTGCATCTGCGACAACCTTACACTTGTGCCAACGTTTTTTCCAATTCTCGAAACAGTTGTTAAAGTCAATTTCCGGAATAGCCTTCAATGCGCTTAGCGATTCATGTTTAATGTCTTCAATTGACTCAAAACGGTCAAACGGTCCACGAAACGGTTTTTTGAGTTTAGAAAATAGCCAAAAGTCACACGTGCTGGTGCTAAGTCAGGCGAATAGGGTGGTAGGGTGGTTGCGGAACGATATCAGTCGAATTTTTGGCAAAATGGTCTCGTAAAACCAATGCAGTGTGAGTGTGATTTTGGAACCAATCGTGCATCACTCTTCTTAGGCCCAAATGATGTTTTAAAATGGTTTTCACTGATCCTTCCGATATTCCAACGATGCCAGTAAGGTCTCTGACTGTTAATTGTCGATGTCGATTCTCGAGCACCAATTCCTTGATTTTATTGACGTGTTGATCATCAGTTGATGTTGATGGCCGTCCTGGACGTGGTTCGTCGTCAACGCGTTCTCGACCATCTTTGAACAATTTGTTCCAATCAAAAAAAATTGCTCGCGACATACAATTATCACCGAAGGCCTTTTGCAACATTCTGAACGTTTCGGCACCAGAAATTTCATTCCGCACACAAAATTTAATGGAACCTCTTTGTTGATTAATTTCACTCATTGTGAAAATCGTCGAATGCACTTTTTGTACTTCAGAAAGACAAGCGTATACTAAACACTAATGATTATTTTGATGTGACATTTGGCACAGATGTCACCGACAGTCATACCAACCTTAAAAAAATAATATTTTGATGAATGGGTTTCCGCGTGAATTTTAAATTAAAAAGTCTTACTAACTTTTGCCCACAGTAGTATGTTGATTGTACAAAAATAAATTTAATATAGTATATGTAGAATGTAGAATGTGTGTACTCATATTTTAATTTTACATGTATGCGATATTTTCAGATAATTTGCTTAGGTACTCTTTGCAATACTTCCCTACACACACACTTCACAGCGTATATCTGTATGTATGTAAATACTTCAAACGATGAAAGTTACTCTAGAAACACTTCACCCACTTTTGTTGCATTTACGCCCTTTTTTCTTTCTTTTGTTTTCCCTTTTTCCACCCCACCCCCTCGATGAACGATAACAACATTTCACTAACGACATAGTACGTCGTACTTTCTTCTATTTGCAACTCTATTATATTTTACGCTGTTGATGCTGAGGACTGAAGCATTTGCTATTCTTTCATAGCAGTTTTGCTTTTTATTCATTTATGCTCGCTCACTTCACAAAAATAATAGAATTGATGAAAAACAGGAAGTGAGCTTTTCCCCGCTATTATTTGCGATTTGTGCTTACTTCTTGTAAAAAAAAACAAAAAGAATCCCTAACTGGCTGGCTGCTTGCTTTGAGCATGATTGCCGTCGTCGTCATCGTCATCGTCATCATCATCATTAAGCAGCAGCAGCAGCATCAGTAGCAGCAGCAGAAGTGGCGGTGAGTATTTTGTATGTGAAGTTTCACTTTTCTTACATTTTCAAGAAGTAGGTACGTTTCTACTTCTTTCTTATTTGTACTTTTTATGTATAGAGTCTTTTTTGTAGTTCCTGCTGTTGTTGTTATTCACGTTGTTATTGTTATTTTTATTGTTGTTGTTGTTGTTGTTGCTATTATTGTAATGAAACACTTGAGTGACAATAAGCCAGTGCTACTGCACCATGAAGAACTCGAAAGAAATGAGCTCAGATAGCGAGAGAGGAACCAAGAGGAAACACACTAAAAACAAAACAACAATAATAAGTACAGTACAGTACAAAAAAATTGATTCAAACAAATGAAAAGAGCGAGAAAGTAGAAAAATGCACATGAACTGAACATAAGGTAATCAGCATAGAGTAGGAGTGGCTGTCAGGCGGCAATAGCAATAACAACAACGGCAGCAGCAGCAGCAGCAGCAGCAGCATGCAGCAAGCGCATGAATATAAAGCAGAAGGTAACAGGAAGTGAGTCAGTTTGCGACATAAATAAAGTTTTATTCTGTTTTTCTCTGATTGAAAGAACTCAAACAGGAGAACAAGCAGCGAAGAACAAGCAGCGAAGAACAAGAGAACAAGAAGAAAGCAATTCCCTTTTCTTTTTGTTGCTATTCTGTACATACATATTTCCATTGTTGTTGTTCATGGTTGCAATTTCTATTTCTTTTTGTTTTTTTATTTCAATATTTCGTTGTTGTTGTTATTATTGTGTTTTTTTTTGTTTGTTTGGTTGTCTTTTGTATTGTTTAGTTTAATATACTATTTTGTTATTAAGTTGATAAAGAAGCAGAAATAGGAAAAGTAGCAGCAGGAAATGCAAACAAACATAAAAAGAGATGCAAATGTCTTTGTGATTATGTTGCTGATGATGAACATAAATAGCTTGACATATTTTCCGTATATTTACAATAACTGATTTCAATTGGAAATAAAATGTTCCTTTAGTTATTCATTTAATTTTATTTGCTTGGGATCTGAAAATTAACATAATGTTATTTGTTCTACGTGGCGTATGAGTTATGTGGAAATACTCATTAGATTCTCGTTTGATCAAAACTTATAAAAAGGGTGAATGAGTAAAAGGGAATTTTAGATATGCCCCCTAGAAGTTCTTTGGCACCAAGCATACATAAGCATAATAAAATAAAAGGGAATTGAAAGCAACATGTAACTAAGAGATAATGGCGAGAGAATGCCTTATGTGTCCTGTTTTTGAAATTTACTTCTTTATAATAGTTTTTTATATTTAAGCCGGGGGTAAAAGATGATCTTGGCTATCCCCTGATCAAAACACACGGAACCAGATTGATCACGTTGTGATCATAGGAAGGCACGCTTCCAATGTAGTAGACGTACGCACAATACGTGGTGCAAACATCGACTCAGACCACTACTTGGTTGCAGCCAAGGTCTGCACACGTATATGTGTAGCAAATCGCATACGGGTAGGTACAAAGAGAAAGCTGGATGTCGAAAAGTTGCAATCACAACAGACAGCCGAAGTCTTCGCCAACCAACTTGCACTTCTCCTTTCGCAAAACACCCCTCAACTTGATGATATATGCGCACAGTGGACGCACATTTCCCGCTCTATGCGTACGGCTGCCGAAGAGGTGCTAGGCTACCACCGTCGACGGAGAAATATGTGGTACGACCAAGAGTGTCGCGATGCTACTGAAGCAAAAAACGCTGTTTACAGAGCCACCCTGCAGTCAGTTGCAACGCGAGCTGTTAAGGAGCGATACAGAAAGTTGAGGAGGGAGGAGAAACGTCTTTTCAGGCGCAAGAAAAGAGATAAAGAACGACGCGAGTTCAATGATATCGAAATGTTGCGGGACAGGAACGAGGTCCGAAAATTCTTTGAAAGAATAAAAGAATAAGACACCTGACTGATGGTTTGAAGACGGGGGCCTCTTCCTGCAAGGATGAAGACGGAAATCTGGTGACAGATGTTCAGGGTATAATTGGATTATGGTGGGAGCACTTTTCGCAGCTACTTAATGGGGCGATGACGGCAAGAATCCCGCCACTGCGGAATCTACTCCAGAAACCCCAATCACTGACGGCGTTGAAGTACCGCCGCCTGACTATAAGGAGGTCTTAACAGCCATTGCTCGGCTGAAAAACAATAAGGCTGCAGGTGCAGATGGCCTGCCTGCTGAGTTGTTTAAGACCGGAGGCGAAGAGCTGAAAAAACGCATGCATGAGCTTCTATGCAGAATATGGTCAGATGAAACCATGCCAAGTGATTGGAACCTCAGCGTACTCTGCCCAATCCATAAGAAAGATGATTCCACAATCTGCGCCAACTACCTTGGGATAAGCCTTCTTAATATTGCATATAAGGTTCTATCGAGCGTACTGTGCGAAAGACTGTAGCCCATCGTCAATAAACTGATTGGACCTTATCAGTGTGGCTTCAGGCCTGGTAAACCCACCATCGACCAGATATTCCCACTACGCCAAATCCTGGAAAAAAAAACAGAACTCGCAAAGACAAATATGGTGAGACAGCATGAATTGACAATAATTGCATCACCATCACTTCATTGAGTCCCGGTGAAGCTCCTCGGAATATATATATCACCATGCAGTCATTGAGGTGGCCAAATTCCCAGCTTCTCAACGAAAGAGAAGGGCATAGGATTTACTTGAAAATTTGCCTGAAAATCTTTCCTCCGTGGAAAGAAAACAACTCGCATCAGCACAACAAAAAATATTCGAGATTTGCCAAGTTGCTAGTCAACCTCATAACATTCGCGAGTTCTCAGGCCGGCAAGTGACAGTTTCCGACTGATGAGATCATACAAGCTGAATATTTTGATGATGATCATGATGATGATGATTATTATAATGATTATAATAATGATGGTAAGATTATAATTGTAAGGATGTTGCAAATAAATTCGCGTGCTTTGAGTATGAATATTTTGATGGAGCTGATGAGTTAGCAGGAAATGCAAACGATCAAAATGAAGTTGATACAGATGTAGCACACCTGGAATCAATTTCAAAACATGTTCCTTAAAAATTCCTTCGACCACGTCAACTGTAGGGCGTCTCATTGACGCACACCATCCTTTTTTGATTTGTCTTCAATCGCTGAATCAACATGGATGGATGGATGGATGTGAAAAAGACCGAGAACCTGACCTACGAGTGCAGGCCAGTTCCTCAAGAACTCAGGCTATGTAGCTCATTGTACTTAAACCAAATAAGGGGTTAGAGAAAAAGAGGGTAAAAGTTGAAAAAGGGGTTATAGGGGGGCTACGTTCTCTTCCGCAAATTTTTCGGATTCTCTCACAAACCTCAGAAGATCGGAGAAGGGGAAGGAGTGAACTTTGTCCATTTCTGACATGTGCAGAGAAAATGCTCTGTGCTGTCCACCTCCTCCAGACAAGATATGATGGTCATATGTTCGCCCCATGGATTATGCCCTGTGATTAGGCCCGCCATCCGGCGCAGGTCCTTCCTTCCTAATTTAAGAAGGAATTCCGCTGCCTTCCTCTTTGGACAAATCACAAAACACTTTGGACCGTTTTGCAGATGTCCTCCAGATTGGACCAGCGTCTCTTATGTAAATCATTAGCATAAGATTTTATCCAATGCATGGCAAATGCCAAACTGGCCCTGACTATTGGCTCTGGTCCCAAAGGCATGTTCCTTAATCAACAGTTGGCCAACTCGTCGGCTTTCTCATTCCCAAGAACTCCACAGTGCCCAGGAACACAGATAAGATGGAGCTGATTCAGTCTGGCGACTGATCTAAGTTTCCTCTTACACTCTTGGACAATCTTTGAAGTAATTCTCGCGTTCTCCAGAGCCTTACGTGCAGCCTGACTGTCACTACAGACACTTATACATTTCCCGTGCCATTTTCTTTCATTTATCCATTCCGCTGCTTTAAAGATGGCGAAAACTTCTGTCTGGAAGACAGTTGCCAACCCACCCAAGGAATAGTAGCAATTGACATTTAAGTGCCATCCAGCTCCAGTACCTTCATCGGTATTGGATCCGTCAGTAAAGAAGATATCCGTCAGATTCTCCAGCACGACCTCTGGATTGCTCCATTGTTCACGCTTCGGGAAGCTAACTTCACATTGTCTTCCGAAAGTAACCACGGAAATGAGGCAATCTTTCGGGGCCAGTAGCAATGGATGTAGCTCTGACAACCTTTTGAAGATTTCTCCATGACCCGAAGTTCTGTTATCGAACCAATACCCATAAGAGTATAGCCGACATGTCGCCTTCTTCGCTTCTTGTTGGATCTGTATGTCCAATGGGAGCAAGTCAAGCATGGCGTCAAGGGCGCCATGGCGCCCATTATGCTAATGCATACACTTCTTTGTAGCCTGTTCAGCGCCAAGACTGAGCATTTAACCAAAGTTCGGCGCCACCAAACCACCGAAGCATATGTGATTATCGGTCTGATAAGTGCTGTGTATATCCAAAGAACCACAGTAGGTCTCGGGCCCCAGGTCCTACCAAAGGCTCGGCGACATTGGTGGAAAACCTTCAATGCGCGATCTAGCTTCGTTAAGAGATGCGTCTTCCATGTTAGTTTCCGATCTAGGGTTACACCCAGATATTTCACTTCCATGGCAAGACCTTTCAGTACTGGCAGCTTTAAACCCTCCAGCTGCCGCTTCCTAGTAAATAGAACAAGAGTCGTTTTACTAGGATTGACAGAAATACCCTGGCCAGTGCACCACTCATCAATTTTCTGAATCAACATACTTGAAGTTGATAAATTTGTCGTTTTCTTCAACGAAAATCTGTAGTATTATGATTTTTTAAATGCATTTTCAGTGTTTATAAAAAGGACAAAATTCAATTGCAATATTAAATAAAATTGTAAAATGATTGACTAGATACACATTTCACAAGAAATATCTTGTTGAGTTTTTCTTAAGCACATTTTGTAAGGAATTTTGCCTATTTTTACGAGCTGGAAACTCCCCTTAAACCGTATAACTTGTGTATAAGTATACAAATCTCAATCACTACGAAGTGCAAACACCACAGCAACAGAATTACTTAGTTATGCAGTAATGGAATAAGCAGAAATAAATTATTTATTTAACAATTGTGTGCAAGGGTCAACACCTCGCGAGAAACTTAAGTATTCAGCTATTTTGTTTTTTTCATTGTTTCCTTCATTTAAATGCACATACATACACAAAGTTAATAAAACTCATATGAACTCTGAAGTATAGAATAATAATAATATACTAAGTAATTGTGTTTGTGCGGGGAAAAGGTGATTGTGTATGTGTTTAACTCTTCTTCTTCTTCTTCTTCTTCTTCTTCTTCTTCTTCTTCTTCTTCTTCTCCTCCTTCTACGTCTTCTTCTTCTCCTTCTACTTCTCTGATTCTATATATACAAAAAATGCAATAATGGAAAAATATTTCATTGTAGCAATAGAAGCAAATATTGCATACACCACACATTTCACACACACACACACACACACACACACACACACACTCACACACAGCCATGCAAAATGTAAGCTAATTCATTTCCGCTACTAACATTTTAATATAAACCTGTGAGCGTATTTGTGTTTGTGTGAATTTTCGCGCTCCTAACTACATTTTCCACAACTTTGCAATTCAAATTTAATGCTTGCATTTGCAAAAAAAAAAAAAAAAAAAAAAAAAATATAGATATAGATATAGATATAAATTTATTCATTTTTCGTTTGTTTTTGTTGTTGCTGAAAAATATCTATTGTTTCTCCGTGCATGTAATAGTGGGCGTAGAGCACAAAAACAACATATAAATAAAATATACAACACAAAAATATCATCGTCACCAAATGTGAATAACATACAACAGCAATGGCAGCAATGGCAGCAACGGCGGCAAGCGGCAGAAGCATAGGAAAACAACTGAAAAACAGTGAGTACAAGAAAACTGCATACACATGTGAAATTTAAATAATTGCAAAGTAGATTAAAAGCGAATCAAGTGGCTTTTATGCGCGCCCATATATTTTATTTCCACTATTCTACTCCCGCCCTCTGCCGCTATAATGTCGCTATAACAACCGACCGACATACTAGTTACTATCATGATTGTGTTAGTGCCAGACATTTGCAGGAATTAGATTTCTGTCTGCATGGGTGGATTGCATGTGTGTGTGTGTGTGTGTGTGTTTCACTGTATGTATGTGTGTGTGTGTGTGTGTCTATGTGTGTGTGTGTGTGTATGTATATATTTATGCACATGTACAAATGTAAATAAAATTGTGCAATTTATTTGCTATCGTAAGCAACTGACACAATAAAATGCAATTCCTATCCCCCTTCCGCTCTCTTTGTACATCACGGCCTTCCTTGTTTTGTTTCTACCATCACTAGATACTAACACTATACTGCTGCTAATACTATTGTTGCCAACAGCAGCGCGCTAGTTGCTGTTGTTATTGCAAAATTGTGGCGCCCCCAACGTGGCAATATTTTGCTATTCTTTTTTATTTTCTATTGCTGATGCAAAAATAAAAAAAAAATAAAATAAAAAGAAAAAGAAAGGAGTGTGTGATCGACACATGCACAAACTACTACTATTATTGCTTCTTTTTTTTTCTTTAAACTAACTATTCCAGAATAATAACAAATACACATACATACACACGTGCATATAGTACAGTGGGGGTAGTATACTTAATGTTGTTCCTTAATGTAGCAATGATTTCATTTTCTTAAAAACTAAATTCTAGATTCGCCACAAAAGAGCATTTAGAATATCAATGCCAAAAATTTTATTTTAATATGATCTGCTTTTGTTTCAGCCCAGGCCAACGATTTATTAGTAAACTATTTATTTTAATTTTTAGTATAACTTTTTCCAACAACTTTTTAATAGACTTACAAAAGTTTCATGAAACTTGTTAAGCTTTAATGTTTTTCTTCAAATTATTTGAAGACTTTCTGAACGACAATTGATAAAGTTATACGAAATAGCCACCACTGTACACGTGAGCAATGCTCTCTCTCACTTCCTCATTCTCTCAAACGTAGATGCCACTGTCCTTTAATGTTGGTGTTATTATTGTTGTTGTTATTGGTATCTGCAAAAGAGCAGTGAAGAGAGGCGAGCAACAACAACAACGACAACAACAACAACAACAACGACAACACCACCACCAACAACAACAACAACAACAACAACAACAACAACAACAACATCAACTAACAGCTACTCTAGTTTTTGCACTCTTGTTTGTTCCCACTACTACTACCACGATTGTTCTAAACACATACATACTAACACATACGCATACATATGTAAGTATATGGCATGCATGCATGTGAGTTGGCAACTGTTCTATATCTCCATTTGTTTTTCATTTATAGGTATGAATATCGGCTTGGGTGTGTGTGTGTGTGTGTGTGTGTGTGTGTGTGAGTGTTTTTTCATACTTCTATATTTTTACAGCTACAAAAAAAAAATTTTCAATTTATTTTTAAGGATTTACAAAAGCATACCAAATAGACAGCGCCAGATTATTGAAATAAAAATTAATGGGTTTTAAAGTAATGCTTGCACATCTTTTTTCGCTTTTTCGTTCTTTCGCATCCACACAGAGGTGTGTGGGTGTGTATGTACCTATATGTAGATATATTTTCGCAATATTGCTAGTTTTAGCAACAGTTTTACAGCATAATTTGCAGTATTCATTACAAAAGATACTCTCAATGAAATTTTTCCCATCACACAACAGCAAAATCATATAACACAAAAAACAACACCGAAAAGAAAAACAAACAAAAGCTTTTCTATATACACGCATACACTCATGTACGTATATTCGTATGCACACTGCAATGTGCAACAGGGCGTATGTGGCACATTTTCTTGTTTACCGGTTTGTTTGCATATTGTGTATTAAAACTAAATTTATAAATTACTTTATATTGATTATGTATATTTTTTTTTAAGAGCAGTCAATTTTTTATTTTTTTGTTGATTATTCAAAATGAATTTAAAGCAATTACGTTTTATTTGATTAATAAATGCTGATTTATCTTAACTCACTTGCCTAGAGTATAGAAAAAAAATATATAATTTTTTTAAAATGTTGGTACATATTTGAAAATATGAGTTTAGTGATTAGCCTTAAGGCTTCTTTATTTTCGATATTACTTTTTTATTGCTTTATTTAAAATGAAAGTTTAGTATGCCCATGGTCGCTGTGGTGTAGTGGTAGTGCGTTGGACTGCTGCGCAGAGTGTCCGGGGTTCGAATCTCGGCAAGGCAAAATCAAAAAACAAAAAAAAATAGAAAAAATTATTTTTCTACACGGCACCACCTCTTGGCTGGCAATGGCAAACCTACAAGAGTAAAAACTGCCTATGAAAAGCTTTTCACTTCGCCGTTCGGATTGGGCATTAAACTGTAGGTCCCTTCCATTCATGTACAAATATAATATGCACAACATGAGTGGATGCGAAAAGCTCGGCCTAGGCCCTCCATGGGCTGTTGTGCCATTAAAAGTAAGTATAGTAAAGTAAGCCCATATGGGTACTTCTGATTTTTAAATATGTACTTGCACATTTTTAGGAACAAAATTGATTGACTACCATTAAAGGGGAATTATGTACATAAGCAATAGTGGAAATTATTTAAAGGGTTTTTTTTTTTAGAAGTGTGGTTTGCAATCTGGCAATACTTTTTTCGGAATTGGTCTTTTTGACAGCTGTCAATTGATTTATGCTGCTCAATCTGGTATGCCATTTCATAATGAATCGGCCGCAACAATTGGAGCTGTGCCCATCCACTTTATGGAAGATTTTGCTGAAGGATATTGGTTTGCGATCTTACAAAATCCAACTCGTGCAAGAATTGAAGCCGAACGACCATCAAGCGGGTCGCACGTTGGGTGAATGGTCTCAAAACAAGATGGCCAAGGATCCCGATTTTCACAAGAAAATTTTGTTCAGCGATGAAGCTCACTTTTGGTTGAATGGGTACGTTAATAAGCACAATTGTCGCATTTGGAGTGATCATAATCTACAAGCCATTGTTGAGACGCCGTTAAATACTCAAAAAAGTCACTGTTTGGTGTGCTCTATGGGCAGAGGGAATCATTGGTCCATATTTCTTCAAAGATGAAGTCAGTCATAATGTTCCAGTCAATGGGGAACGCTATAGAGCCATGATTAATGACTTTTTCGTCCATGAATTGTGAATTGGAGGATGTTGATGTGGACGACCTTCGGCTCCAACAAGACGGCGCTGCGCTACATGCCATACAGCCAACGAAACAATCACAATCAATTTATTGAAGGAAACTTTTGGTGAGCGCATTATCTGTTGTCGTGGGCCTGTGGCGTGGCCTTCAAGATCGTGCGATTTAACACCGCTAGACTATTTTTTGTGGGGTTATGTGAAGTCGCTTGTCTACGCAGATAAGCCCGAGACGATTGACGCTTTGGAAGAGAATATTCGGCGCGTTATTACTGACATACGGCCCTAATTGCTGCAAAAAGTGGTCGAAAATTAGGCCTCTCGGCTGGAATTTATTCGAAACAGCCGCGGCTGGTTCGGGCCACTTGCCCGAAATCGTTTTTAAAACATAATGGCAAATCCTTATCTTTATAATAGCGCTAAATTCTTGGCCATAACATTAAATTATATGCGTTTTATTTCTTCTTGAAAACCACACATCTCTTAAAAAAAACACCCTGTAGAAGACTGCAGGAACAGAGATATATTTCTGAAACGGATGTTGGAAAAATCAATTCTTAGTTAAAATCACACAACTTTAAGCTAAACAAATAAAGTGAATGAGAGAAGAGCGAGATAAATTCTATAAAGGGAGAAAAACTAAAAGTGTCGTGGGACAAACTATAAAAGCAACATTTTTGCAAAGCATATTATTTTCATAAAAAACATTGTCAGATTCAATAATACCAATGCAGAGTTCTCTTCCTGTTGTTCCTCATGGCTCAAACATGGTCCCAATCTGCATTTTCTGCACTTATACTCAATTTACTTACTCTAACTCTTGCCAAAATTTTATTGAAGCTGATTCTTCGGTGCGCATATTTCGCAAATAATGAAGAATTCCAAATAAAAAGATTTGGACTTTAAACGAGTTCAGTGCCCGTCCTTCACATAATTTTCATACTCGTTTTGTGTCTACAAAATTCGTATGAGAAGCCTATCATCACCAGTAGATGATAACAATTACAAATGAAAGTTACCTGATTGCCTAAAAGTATGCTGCAATAATATGGTATTTAGGAAAGACTTAAAAGACTAGGACTCAAAAGATAATTTATATAAATGTTTTCACAATATTTGTGCAAGCAATACTTAAAGGCTCTTATGGTACATCACCTCAAAATAGATTACAGCCGAAAGGCTCCAGCTGAAATATTGGGAATTAAACAATGAAAGCAAGTTACGTATGCAAGCTGATAATCGGAAATGGAGCAGAGAACGGAGTCTTTTGGAGAAACTGTCGGCATCAAATCAAATAGAATGAAAAGATTAGAAATTTACATACAATATGTACATATTTGTTATAAAGTACATACATGTAAATTTAAATCTAAAATTAGATATCCCTATCACTTGGGAATCTGAAAAGCCGATCAGGACTTTCATGGATTCTTAATAATTATACTTTGATGTCATCAGCAGGTTCCATGAGAACAAGAGTTTTACTTTCTACCTGGTGACCTATTACCAGTAACCCATTACATAATACTTTTATATGTACAACGATGATTGCTACTACCACATATTGTTTTAGAATATGGTATTTAAAATAGCAATAAAAGGTAAAGTTTGCAAAAGAAAATACCTTAATAAAGCTTTGAGTATTTGTTTAAATGCAAATGCATTTTCAATAAATATCTTGTAAAATGTTTTCGTTTTTTGCATACTTCGAATGCTGCATAAATTATGAGCAATTGAATTTATTACTTATACGGGAAGAGATAGAGAGTGAGAGTGAGAGTGAGAGGGAGAGGGCGAAACAGTATAAAGAGAAAAACAAAAGGAGAAACCTACTGATTTTACTTTACATAACTTTATGCATTAATAAAATGCCAGGCGAAATTATATCAAAACCACAAATTCATACATTCACAGGCACATACATACATACATACATACGAGTACATACATGCATACATACATACTTCATGTTAATTTTCAGTAGGCAGTGAGTGAGTGTGTACGAGTATGTATTGGTTAAGTTGGTCGCAATTTGTGCTCAAATCAATTAAATTTTAAATTATGCAATTTACTATGAAATATGTAAGCTTTTTACTGCATATTTCAGATTTTTAATGTGCAGACATTTGCCAACAACACAGACTCACACGCACACATTCAAAGCATAGAAGAGCGCGTTTCCATTTACAAAATATTTTATCACATTTGAGTTTCGTATTTTATGATCATTTTTTATTATCATATATTTTTTTTTTATTATTATTTTTATTTTTGTTTTTTTTGTTTGCTTTTTTTTTTTGTAATATCAAATGAAGCCTACATTTTAATTACAAAATACATTTTAAATTCATAGTAGGTAGATGCAAACACACACATGCATGCGTGCCAGTAAGTACGTGGGTTCGCGTGTGTGCGCGTGTGTGTGTGTGTGTGTGCGTGCGTGTGTGTGTGTGTGTGTGTGTGTGTGTGTGTGTGTGTGTGTGTGTGTGTGGGTATTTGTGCAAAATTGCATAAAATATTGCTTTAATTAAAGCCTTCATTATTGGCTTTATTTACGAGGACGCACAAATAGTCACACACACACACATGTGTACCATATACATATCTACAGATATTGACATACGCATGTATGCCTGGGTATACAGTAGGGTGTGTGTGTGTTTGTGTGCAAAAAAGCAAACAACTACCATATTAGGCTGACATTAAAATGATATAATAGAAGGGGGTGTAAGAACACTACACACACACATACATACATACATAACGTGTTCATACTCGTGCACATACATACATATGGTACATATGTGCTATACTAGTAATTAGGGCAAATCGACATTTTGTAATTGAATGCGAAATTGTTGATGTTTGCATATCTAAGTTTTTAAACGCATTACAGCTCGTACAACATCCAGATGCTCATACATATTACATATAGTACATATTACACATGGAGGAGGGTGGGTATGCTAAAATATTGCGCAGTAGTCGTGATAGGCTTTCAACGGGCATCGCTCTATCAAAGCGTATTATGTGTATTTACCCATAAAACGATATCGAACTAAGTATTTCATAAAACACATTCATTATTAATAATTAACAAATTTTAGTAGTAACCATTTTCTAAATCACTGAGTAATACTTCACAATCAATCCTTAGAGTATCGAATTAGTGAAAGTACTCGCCAATAATTCAGAATAAGGAGAAAATATTTTTTATACGGATCTATTTAGTGGTAGTGCGTTGGACTGCTACGCAGAGTGTCCGGGGTTCGAATCTCGGCACAGACAAAATCAAAAAGTAGAAAAAATAATTTTTCTACATGGCAAACCTACAAGAGTAAAAATGGAAAAATTGCCTATGAAAAGCTTTACACTTCGCCGTTCGGATTCGGCATTAAACTGTATGTCCCTTCCATTCATGTACAAATATAACACGCAGAACATGAGTGGATGCGAAAAGCGAAAAGCTCAGCCTAGGCCCTCCATGGGCTGTTGTGCCATTAAAAGTGAAAAGTAAAGTAAGAGGAATGTTTTTCTATAATATAGTTTGCATCATAAAGCACATTAGATGAAACTCAGGGAGCTGAAGTCGGTGTCGAAATTTTGTGATATGAACAGGTCAAGCCATGATCGCCATAAAGAATTGCACTTAAATTTGTTTTCTCTGCAGTCCTCTAATCAGAAATGCACAGTCTAAGTTTCAGGAATGGAGTCATCGAATAAGAGAGAGAACGGTGGAACAATCGGACCATATTTATAATACCTAACTGGAGGACGATTACGACTAATGTGCACTAGTGATGTGCAGAGAGTATTGGAGAGCTTATCGTTTTCAATGTATTACATATGAGAAGCTATAAAGCTTTCGCAATTTTAAAAGGGAGCTCAAACTTAAAAGGATTGGGAGCAATAAGTACCACATTTGTGAAGTAATCTAATGACATAGTTTTGATAGTTTTGAGACTTTCTATTATTACATAGTGAATGATTCTAATAGTAGCTAGTTTAATACAAGTTAAGTAGCGTTAAGAAAGTTAAGTACACCTGGGTGATTCTGATGGCAGATTAGTGAGAGAATATAAGGTAAAGCCTGTACACATCCGCATTGCATTTCGTTTCGCATGTTATGATTTGTATCTACACAACAACAACAAAATAGCATGTGCCAGACACATTTTAGACAAATTTAAGTTTTCTTTTGTTTACATAGTACGAAATCACTTAAGAAGCCTTATAGAAATTAGAGTTCACCATGTATTGTAATAATAATAATATAATATGTAATAAATATCTCAGCGCAGGCAAAATCAAAAAGTAGAAAAAAATAATTTTTCTACACGGCACCACCTCTTGGCAGGCAATGGCAAACCTACAAGAGTAAAAATTGCCATGTAAAGCTTTTCACTTCGCCGTTCGGATTCGGCATTAAACTGTAGGTCCCTTCCATTCATGTACAAATATAAAACGCACAACATGAGTGGATGCGAAAAAGCTCGGCCTAGGCCCTCCATGGGCTGTTGTGCCACTAAAAGTAAAGTAATAAATATCTTTGTATATACTCGTACATATATGTTAGTATAATGCATATAGTATACTGATTTAGTATTTTTCATTTTGGTACTTTTGGAGACACGTGAATGAAGAATTCTTAGAGGTAGCGATATGAACGTTAGCTTGTCCGCTCTGTTGAAACTCCTTCGTGAATGTTAATCATTAGGCTTTAACTCTTACTATGCATGTACAACTAAAAACACATGACAGGGAGCAACCAACATGAGAGAGTTTGAGAACTCGCAGATGGTATGAATGTTAATCAGTGTCGGGAAAATCAATACATAAGCATGCATGCTTGTGTGTATATCTGAGAGAGCGACAGCGATGCTTGTTTTGTTTACACTGTAAGCTGCTGATTATACTGCTGTTCGCTGTTCGACGAACACATCAGATTTCACTCTCGTGCTGGGTGTAGTGGTTACATTGGTGTTCGTTACAGAGTTGCTCTTTGTCGAAATTCAGTTCTTTTTGTAATACAATTTTTTGGGCAACGGCAACACTAAATGGTATACCAAACAACTTTAAACGATTTTATTACTATGGAGTGTGAAAATTATTAATATAATTGAAAAATTATGAAAACAATATGATTTTTCTTCAATAGTTTTATGAATAATATATTTAATAAATTAATAATAATATTTATTTAAATAATAAATATTAAATAATAAAATAATGATGTACAGGTTTGCATGTTTTCCTTCTATTTTACATAATATTTTGTTCTTTTTCTGTAGAATAACTCATTGCCAACCCTGAATACTCAGCGTGTTCCGTGTACATTTCACCCAGCATATCGTGTTCGCTCTGAGAGTGAGTAAAAGCTCTTTTTTTCGTGTCCGGGCAACAACAATTGCATGGTGTTCGCCGAGTAAATTTTGAATACTTATAACCACAGCCTAAATGAAATAAACTTTGTAATAAAAAAAAAA
Source organism: Palloptera scutellata (assembly GCA_958295655.1). NCBI lineage: Eukaryota > Metazoa > Arthropoda > Insecta > Diptera > Pallopteridae > Palloptera > Palloptera scutellata. The sequence continues at coordinate 110,097,044 of OY282449.1, read as the reverse complement.
ATAAAAGTAAATTTCCTATGCTCTGATAACGTGAATATTTTTTTTACGCTTATATAAGTAGATTAGCTATGCCTGACCAAAAGAAAGTATGCACGTTTGAAGTTTAGAAATGTTACTTGTTTGGTAAATCTCGATAGTAAACTACGACAAATAGCAAACTACACTTTGTCAATGCTACGTTTTATACGAAGTAGTGCCTTTTCAAACAAAACATAACAGAACGACAACTAATGCGTTCATATTTTCATGAAAAATTATTTATGAAAAAGAAGTCATACTCCCATTTATCATCAAACATTTCTTTTTCAGCACTTGTCTTGCAAAATTGAGCAGCGAAACCTTGATCATATGAATGCTGAAAGTCAACTAACATGAATTGTGTTGATAAAATTGCTCACAACTTCTCCCGAATTCCGTTGTTCGTCAATAGTTCGTAAGCTTCACGAAGAAGTGTATAGTGTATGTGTGACAGCATTGCGTCGGCAGAGAATGTGTGCGTATTCACATGTGAATATGAAATGCATTGAAAGAGAATAAATACTTACTTAATTCCTGATGCTCTTTGCCTATCTCTGATCTAAATTGAGTTATTTCTGAAATTACTAGTTTTTGCTCTTTTTTTGGGAAAAATCTAGAACCGAATAATTACAACACACTGAAGGCTGAGTATGTATGCATTTTTTAAGATTTATAAATTCAAATTTTTATTTTATGTAATTCGTTTCCTTCTTTTTGGCTTGTAAGCATTTACCTCAAAAGCATATTGAAATTTATAGCAAACGTGCAGAATGATTCAACTACATTCGCGCACATTCGTAGCGTGTGTACAAAATCTGAAAACACATATGCACATATTTATGTAAGTACCTCCTGTTTTCCCGAAATAAGCTATTGCAATGAGGTTTTTCTTATGCTCAACTCTGCGCTGAAGCATAAAATCACGCTTCCTATTATTAGCGTTAAATAAATTTTTATCGTTTTCAGCAGCAACGACGATTGCATATGAATGCGCGAACGGAAACGCGCATTGTAATTGTATTGAAAGACTTTGCGCTCTTTCGCAGTCTCTCCCGTTCTCACGATATTGCTCACGCCATGTTCTTATATATGTATATGTACTACATATGTTTACATATGTATTTGTTTCAGAAGGAAGTTCTCACACCCACCAAAGAAAAAAAATCAAGGTACAAAATTCGATTGTTGCTACATAAGAACGTACTCGTATATTTTCCCTTCACATATGTATTTATGTAGTATATATTCCTCTGCTTTGTTTTGGCTACATATTGCGTAACATTTTTTATAATTTTCAGCAACAGTAACGGTAAAGCCGTAACAAGGCTATGAAAATCATGTTTAATATCCTTGAATGCACATCATTCTTTTTTCGGTAAATAAGTAAAACAAAAAACAAAAAGTGCGAGCGCAAAATAAAGAGAATCTTGCGTTCGCATAACAATAGCAACAACAATAACTGTAGAAATCCATATACATATATATATGGATGGGGGGAAATATACAGCTATGGCTATTTGCAGACATATGTACTATACATACTTATGTGAGCCGAGTGAGGAAAGGCACCAGAGGAAGAGAGTTGACGAAGAGAGAAAGAGAAGGGGAGGTGTTGCTGTTAAGGAGAAAGATACACACAGATCTCTACTGCTAAAGGCAAACGGATATTTGTATTTTTATTTGGTTATAAAACGAAAGAACAGCAACAAAAACAACAACAATCGAAACGATGGGAAAACATTTTGTGCAGAAAAATGTTTAATATTTAAAATTCCCTTTTTATTTGTTGTTTGTCTTGCTATAAATTTTGTTGTAACATTTACTTTTTATTATTATTATTTTTGGGTTGTTGGTTTGTTTGTTTTTGTAACAAATCATGCATGACAAAAAATTAAATGAGCAAAGCAATACTTTTTCAACACGCACTAAATGGAGACATTTCCTCATGTGTTTTTCGTAAATTTTCGAGCTCATTTTATATATTACAGTTAAGATATTGTTTAGGTTTAGGTCATGCATACATTGGAAATGAAATTTAGCCAGAATAAAAGAAAAAAATATGCCAAGCTTTGAAATCACCAAGAAATAAAATTTATATGGATTTTGTTGTTGTTGTTGTTTTTTACACTTTTCCCCGAGTAGAGTTTAGCAGAATTATGTACACAGTTGTTGTTTTGATTCCACATAATTACTTACTACATACGTACATATATGGAGTTTTTAGCTTCAAATTCAAATTGACTAGCTCCAAGTGACTTAAAAGCTGTCATGATTGTAAAGTCATAAGATTTGCTTCCCATGACTTCCAAAAAAGATTGCCATCATCTGACGGACTGCAATGAATCTAAATGAATAACCCATCGGTGGAATCCACAAATGACTTATAATTGTAATCCGTTATTCTGGAGTCCAACTGCGATCATGAATTGTATTTCATCAACTGTGCCGCCTTCAAGGAACAGGAAAACACAATTTTCCAGAATCCACAAAACCAAATTTCCACATCGGAAAGTTAATTCTTTTTTCTTGTTTGTTTTAGACTACCTTTATAGTTCAGTGGGTAGAGAACCAGATGTTCACTCAGGAGAATGGGCTTTCTGTTCCTTCTGGGTATGGTGGTTAATTCTCATATAAATTTCATATATTTCTACCGTTATGAAGTGAATGAGAATTAAAGTTCAATCATGTAATATAACAATGGACCGTTCTAGCCTAAGTGTATGTTCTGAATAATAACCCAACCAATCAACCAATCAAGTAATGTTTTAATAAAAAAATTTTTGCTTGCACACTTGAGAAATTCCAATGCATTCTGAAAGATGTGATAAAAATAAAATATCTGTGCGTCTCAGTTTTTCTAGATCACTTCGTGTTTCGTGTTTAAAATTAAAATCAAAATTTAGTCAAAATTATTAATAACACTCGTAAACTGTTTCTCGATTAATTTTAACATCTTCAGTTGCTTGAATGACCAGGACCAGGCCCATTCCAACAATGAATTTTATCGTTTTAAAAAAGAATCACTAAGGGGTGAGATCGAAAAAATCGGATAACTTTGAAAGACCACTGCTTGGAAACTCTTCATCTGAATGAAAAAATTCAAACAGTAAGCTTTGCCTTGGAGAAATTCTGATGAAATACAATTACATATTTTTTGACTTGTAAACTTTCAGTTGAGCCATGGCATCGGAAGTGGAAAAACGTGATTTAGTTGTCGAATAATTTCGAGAAAATGCGCAATGGAGCTAGAAAACCATTGGAAATAAGGCGAAAAATACACAAAACAGTGTCTCGATAATTCTTAAAAATTTAATACAGACTTAACAGTTGCTAGAAAATATGGTTCTGGAACGAAATGCGTTTTCGTGTCTCCACAAAAGGCGAAGAAAGTCGTTGCTCTCTTAGAGAAGAATCCCGCGTTGTCTAATCGAGAATTGGAGTTGCGGAAAAAGCGGGCCTTAAAACATACAAAGTGCAGTCAGTACCCGACAGGAACGCCACTAAGAACTTGGTAGCCCAGAGCCGAGCTAAAAAGTTGAAGACAGATTTTTTTTTCCAAAAATTCGATTACTGTGTTATCTGTGTTACTGTTGACGATGCAACATACGTGTTGTCTAATTGTTCTCAATTGCCTGGTCAAGAGTTTTACACCGCAAAGGAACGAGGAGGAGTTGAGGAAAGATTTAGCACAAAACAAAAGTCCAAGTTCCCGACGAAGTTTCTGGTATGGCCAGCGATTTGTAGTTGTGGGCTAAGGAGTAAAAGTTTCGTAACAAGTGGCACTGTTAACGCCGAAATTTAAGTGAAGGAGTACCTCCAGAAGAAAGCACAATGTATCTACTTTCTTTTGGTCTGACCTAGCCTCCTGTCACTACAGTAAAGTAACCCTTAAATGGTTCGAAGACTAAAACATCAAATTGGTACCAAAAATCGCCAACCGACCAAATTGCCCAGAACTTCGGCTTCGGCCTATCGAGAGACAAGTATTGGGCTCTAGTGAAAAGAACATTAAAGGCAACAAACAAAGAAACTAAATCCATGGAAGATTTTAGAAATAAGTGGAATGCTGCCGTGAAGAGAGTCTCAGAAATGACAGTAAAGGCGCTAATGGCAGGCATACCGGAAAAACTGTCCGAATTCTGTAAAAAACAACAAACAAAGTTTTTAGTTTTATTTATCATTTTATCAGAAATGAATTTTTCTTTTCACAACTGTTTACATTTTTTATTTGCATAAGGGATTTCAATGCTAGGACAATTTAAAGTTATCCGATTTTTTCGATCTCACTCCTTATGTGGTTGTTGTTAGATATCTTATGTGAGAAAATACACCTGCACACTCACGACTACTCTCTCATAAACTCATCACTCACCATTTACCGTTTTGTGAGAGTATGACAAAGGTACCACCATGGGAGAGTGAATCAGTCATATGACCGCTCTATTTTGGTCTTGAATTCTACAAAGAAAATGCATGTTTGCATACTATTGCTTAAAATGCATATCGAGCCATGATCACCAAACTATCGTAAGGTGCTGGCTATACTAGTGTTCGCTGTTCGACGAACACATCAGATTTTTCTCTCGTGCTGGGTGTAGTGGTCACATAAGTGTTCGTTACAGAATAGCTCTTTATCAAAATTCAGTTCTTTTTGTAATACAATTTTTTGGGCAACGGCAACACTAAATGGTATACCAAAAAACTTTAAACGATTCTATTAATATGGAGCGTGAAATTAATAATATAATTGTTAAATTATGATAGTAATATCTTCAATAGTTTTACGAATAATATATTTAATACTCGTATTCACTTTTAAAAACTACAAAAATTCGCAACTTCGCTTTTCTGCATATGAAAATAATGATGTACAGGTTTGAATGTTTTCCTTCAATTTAACACACATTTTTGTTCTTTTTTTGTAGAATAACTCATTGACATCCTGAATACTCACCGTGCTCGGTGTACATTTCACCCAGCATATCGTGTTCGGTGTGAGAGTGAGTAAAAGCTCTTTTTTTCGTGTTCGGGCAACAACAATTGCATGGTGTTCGCCGAGTAAAATTTGAATATAACCACAGCCGAAGCGACTAAATGTGACTCTCACAAGAGAAGGTTTTTTGTACTTTTATTTTCTCTGAAGCAATATGGGAGATTAAAATTTCTGAACTGATTTTCTCTAGAATTTTTAACAGTGGGCAGGGCTAAAAAAAAATCTTAACTCTAAAATTAAAAACACATTTAATAAAGATATGGCGCTTGCGATAATTTGACAAACATTCATCATTGAATTACTACTGTGGGCAAAAAGTAGTAAGACTTTTTAATTTAAATTTCACGCGGAAACCCATTCATCGAAATATTATTTTTTTAAGGTTGGTATGACTGTCGGTGACATCTGTTTAGTATAGTGTTTAGTATACGCTTGTCTTTCTGAAGTACAAAAAGTGCATTCGGCGATTTTCACAATGTGTGAAATTATTCAACAAAGAAGTTCCATTAAATTTTGTGTGCGGAATCAAATCAAATATGTTCTGGTGCCGAAACGTTCGGAATGTTGCAAAAGGCCTTCGGTGATACTATAATTGTATGTCGCGAGCAAGTGTTTTTGATTGGTACAAATTGTTCAAAGATGGTCGAGAACGCGTTGAGGACGAACCACGTCCAGGACGGCCATCAACATCAACTGATGATCAACACGTCTGGTCAATAAAATCAAGGAATTGGTGCTCGAGAATCGACGATTAACAGTCAGAGACCTTACTGGCATCGTTGGAATATCGGAAGGATCAGTGCAAACCATTTTAAAACATCATTTGGGCCTAAGAAGAGTGAATGCACGATTGGTTCCAAAATCACTGCGTTGGTTTTACGAGACCATTTTGCAAAAAATTCGACTGATATCGTTCCGCAACCACCCTACCACCCTATTCGCCTGACTTAGCACCAGCACGTGTGACTTTTGGCTATTTTCTAAACTCAAAAAACCGCTTCGTGGACTCCGTTTTGAGTCAATTGAAGACATTAAACATGAATCGCTAAGCGCATTGAAGGCTATTCCGGAAATTGACTTTGACAACTGTTCCGAGAATTGGAAAAAACGTTGGCACAAGTGTATTGGGGCCGGGGGGGATTACTTTGAAGGGGACGAAATAGATTTGGAAGAATGAATAAAAAAATTTGAAATTATAAACAAAGTCTTACTACTTTTTACCCACAGTAGTATGTCGCTGGAACAATTTAAACTTTGAGAGTCATATTTTTTCTCTATGAAAAAGTTGCTTCCCCTTGTTATTCTGCCATGGGAGCCACGAGGTGAGCTTATACTTCTTTCTCCAAGGTACATAATTGTTGTTCTGCATTTCTTTAACAGTGACAGCATTCAATATATGGGGCATATGAGTAGAACCAGAGAACTTAATGAACTCTTTTGATTTCTGTGAATTTCTGTGACTCAAGGACTTATTATATAATACATGAAGAAATGTTGATTTTTAATATACCATGTCAATAATTTCAATAGTTAAATAAATTAATTAAATTTATTATTGATTGTATGTCAATAATTTCAATGTTATTAAATTTAAAAATTGTTTGCATTGTTGCATTCGATGATATAAAAATATGAAGTTAGTATTTTTTAATATTTAGGTAATATTGCATACTTATTAATAATTATATTCAATTATATTCAAAACTTTCTCCTCATAATGAAAAATATCACAAATTTTTTCCTCGTAAATATTTTTAATAATCATCAGTAAAAATTATATTGAAAAGAATTTCTCCAGAAAAAATTATATTATTATAAAAATTTGTATATACTTTTTCATAATAAATTGATTTAAATAACAATAAAAAAAAGTATAAATTCTAAAATTCTCTAAAAATGTTTTTCCATTTATATAATTTGTAAATAAAAAGAAAACAATCAACAAATATTTGTAATTGTGTGAAAGTGTTGGTGTGTCTGAGTGTGTGTGTGAGAGTTTGGATGTGAGATAAACAAATGATTTAGACGCAGACAATTGGGATTAGTTTGGATTTTGATTTTGTATTTTTCTTTTTTATATAATCTTATTTTTTTATAGCCTAGTTATTTCTTGTTTTTCTTTTTTTGTTTTTGTTTTCGTTTTTTCTCTGAAGGATTTGAACACATAAGGATTTGACTTTTTCTCTCTATCGTTTGTTTGTTTTTCTTGTTATAATAAAATGTCATTATATTTTTTAATCTTTTTGTTTTGTTTCCCTTTTCGCACTTTTCTTGTTTATTTGAAAAAAGTACAAAAATTAACTACCTTTACTTTTAAAAGTAAAAACATTTGAAAAGGAAAATATGTTGAAATTAAAAATGAATATTTTTTCGTTCCTTATTATTTGTAAAAAGCAAAAACGTAAATAAAAATGTTATTTTATGTTGTTTATCTATTTTCATATTTTTCGTTTCAATAAAAGTGTTTACTGAATAAAATGTAATGAGAAATTTCAAAAAAAAAAAAAATAGAAAAAAAAACCTTGGTATGTTTGATATAAAAGTAGTTAAAACAATTGGTAAAATAAATGACGTGAGTAAAATATTTATTGTGAACTTTTTTGTTGTTGTGAAATAATTAAAATCAAAAATATATTTATGTAAAAATTCGAAATGAAAAATTATTCAATTAATTACAGTGTTTCGATTCAGAAACAAAAGAAAAATATTCCAAGAAGTTTTCAACTGGGTTAAATAACTCTACTGGGAGAATGAGAGAATTTAAATGTTATTGCTACGAAACCTACAATGAAAATGAAACCAGCATCATGCATATCTACTTTTAATCTCTCTCTCTCTCTCTCTCTCTCTTTGCATGTTGCGCAAAGTACGATTAAGCATTTGTTGGGCATCCACTTGCTCGCTTATGTACATTATGGTTTTTGAGCAAGCCATTTGGAATCCATTCAAATAATGAAGCTCTCTACTCTCTCTGCTTAGTTATCATAGATGTAAACCAATCCCCTTGATTGATCAATAGAGAGCATAGAATGCGGCACCATCTGTCCCTCTCTTGTTCTTAGCATTTAGAGTGGATTTTAAGATAAATGAGGCAAAAAGATGTCTTTCGAAATTGTATTAAGATTTTAACAGACCAATTCAAAAAAAAAAAAAATAATAATATACTATAAAATTTGTTTGTGTGTTAGAAGGAGACAACTCCTTTGTACCAACAAAAATGCAAATTTCAAAATGAGCACACTATTTCGTACTACCAAAGTTGTACTAAAAATGTCATGATGCTGTTTTGAGTTTCAAATTGTACCGAAAATGCACAACTGTGTGTTAAAAAGTACTAAATAGGCGAATTTCACGGGCAAAGTACAACTGCAAGTACAATTCCACCGAAAAAGTACAATTGTACCAAAAAAGTGGTCGCTGTGGCGTAGTGGTAGTGCGTTGGACTGCTACGCAGAATGTCCGGAGTTCGAATTTCGGCACAGGCAAAATCAAAAAGTAGAAAAAATAATTCTTCTACACGGCACGGCACCACCTCTTGCCAGGCAATGGCAAACCTACAAGAGTAAAAATTGCCTATGAAAAGCTTTTCACTTCACCGTTCGGATTCGGCATAAAACTGTAGGTCCGTCCCTTCCATTCATGTACAAATATAACACACACAACATGAGCGGATGCGAAAAGCTCGGCCTAGGCGCTCCATGGGCTGTTGTGCCATCAAAAGAAAAGTAAGTACCAAAAAAGTAGATACTATTGTACCAAAAAAATTAGATATTTAATAAAACAAAAGGGCAACTGCTAAAAGAGATACAATTGCATCAAAGAAGTAGATTGTCATCAAAAGTTTCCAATCCTTCACATTACTCAACTTGCATTTGAAATAGACCAATCAGAGGCGTTGGTTTACATCAAGGTAATTTCGTTTATATTGAGTAAACGTAAAATTCTCTCTATGCAATTGCTGTTGCCCGAACACGAAAAAAAGAGCTTTTACTCACTCTCACAGCGAACACGATATGCTGGGTAAAATGTACACCGAGCACGGTGATTTGTATCACATGCTCTGCTGTCATTTGTTCGGTTCTACTTCTTCTTCTTCTTCTCAATAGTGCCACGACAACCGATAATTTATTTACTTAAAATTCTCTCAATCTCCAAGTATATCAATTTTCCAAGTATATCTAATATAATTATTTATTCTTAGAATATCTTCTTTGTATTTATGAAATATGTATGATAAAAATTAATAAAATTCAGTAAATTTGTTATTTTTGTATTTTTGTTAGATATCAAAGAAAAATAGATTTAAAATCTCAAAAAGAAATATAAATTATTTATTTGAAAAATTAATAAACTAAATACACATAGACACGAACACGTAACACATACATAGATACAATACATATGTAAAAGAAATTTGCTTCGAAAGAAAAAATTTAAGGAAAATATTAAAAATTTGAGTATTTTCTTTTTGGCTCCAGTTTTTGTTTTTCATAAAAAATGTGTCTGCTGAGATATTTACAATTTCCAAAAGAAGTATTTGAAATGAAAAATGCAATTGAAATAGAAAACGTTTTGCTGCTAATTGCAGATTTTTAATTGTTTTGTTCTTTTATTCATCGATATGTTAAATACTCATTTGCAATTTGCGCAAATCGACAACAGAAGAAAATTATAAATGTGAAGAAGCAACGACGCGGTTTCGAAAAGAGATTTTGTTTCGTAAATAAAATGTAAGTAATTTTGGAAAATTAAAGCATGTTCGATTTGTGTCGGCTTAAAGTATTATATTTTAACGTGTTTTGTTTCTTTTTTTATCGCCTGTAGACTTACCAAGGTGTGAATGAGCTCCAGAAGAGACTACAATTTCACAATATTTGAGTTTTGTTGATTGTATTTTTGAGTTTTGGTTTTTTGTTTTATTTATGAAATTTATTGCATTTCGAAAAGCAAAATGAATTATGATTGATTTGGTTTTATTTTATTATTATTTTTTTTTTTTAATTTTTTTTTTAGCATTTTCATACAACATGAAGTTATCGAGCCACAGCAACAGAGTAGTACAGTGAACATTAAAGACAGGACAAAAGAAATTAAAAAAGAAAAGAAATGCATTTTTTATTAAAGAATTTGAATTCAAAATTGTTGTTTTTTCAAATAGAATTTTGAAGACAAAATTTAATTGTTATTTGTTAAGATAAAAATCACTATCGATAAGAATATGATGTGAATAAACCAAAGTGAGTTTTAAATTATCTTTAACACACTCAGTTTGATTTTTACACAAAAATCTTAAAAAATCAAACATTAACGAAAAAAAAAAAAAAATTTAGTATTAAGAAAAACCAAAATTTTAAAATAAAAAACCAAATTTAAAAAACAACTGAAAAATATTCAACATTTGACAATCACACATTTTTTTTGTTTGTTCTTTTTTCTCTTTCCATCTATGTATTTATCTTTCATAAAGCTGTCTGTCGCACTCGCACGCTCTCAGTTGATTAACGTAACACTTTGCTTCTCTTTTCTTTTCGAACTGAATTTGACATTTGTTAGTAACGAGTTAATAATTATTTTTACCAAAAACTATATTGAAAAGGAAAACAATAAATTCAATAATACAATACGAAAAATATAAAAACTCAAAATTGTAGACACGCACATTTAAATCAACTGAAAAACATTTTTATAGTTTCAAATAAAAAAATATTTAAATAAAGGTTTCTAGCATATTTCGAAAATTATTTTAAATCCTTGTTTTGTGTTTTCTTTTTTTAGTTTTTTTTTTTTTTTTTTTTGGCATTATACAAACATTTCTGGCATAGAGACTTAATTGAGGGCTAAAGTTCGAGAACTATCTTGTTTAATTTTTGTTAAAAAAAAACTTTTAATATTAATTATCAACTTAATAAAACAACAACAAAAAAGTACACTTTCATCAATTTGAACAGAAAAAATGTCTCCTAAGTTCCAACAGAAAATTAAAGATATATCTTCCCAATTCTTAAAAATTAATTTCTAGCTTTCAACATTAATCAAAATCTGAGAATGAAAAACAAACAAACTGAAACACAAGCAACTCAAAAATAAAGAATTTTTTTTTATTGTTAATAGAAAGTTATTAAACTAGACTAAGGAATGAGGAACTAATAAAACACTTCCCGTTTTCAACGCTGAAACGGAATAGCGACGGAGCGGCGGGTGCGACGGAAAAATATAGATAGGTACTCCGCCGACTGATCCGCTTCGATTTGTTGCAATTTTTCCATCGGATCTGCTGCTTTAGCGACGGCGGAACAAAATGAAAATTGAACTATGCTATTGGCTTCAAATGGAACACTTCAGTGTTTGCAAACAGTTTCAAATGCTCTCTCTCTCTCTCTCTCTAGTTATCTTCAGAGTGCTGTGGTTTTATGCGACTCTCTCATTTATAGTTCATACATATGTATTAGTGGCACCTCTATTGAATCTATTATATGTTGAATTTACTTGCAAGAGAGAAAGAGAAGATATAAGAAATTAACTCTTCCACAGATGTTGTCTTCATATCAAACAACAGACAAAAATTTAAAATTGGTCAAAAATTTACCTCACATCGTATGTACTGTGAATAAAATCCTTTTGATTCAAAGGTACGATGTTTTTCTTTGGACTCACAGAATTCAGTGACTTTTTTACGTCCTTTTGCCATAATTTTCACTGCAGAAGAGAACTAAAGTCCACATTTGATTTTGGTAACCCAAAAATTCAGGGTAAGTAAATGCATACTTGTATTTTTTTAACAAAACAAGAGAAAATCTAATGAAGGAAATTTCAACGTAAGATAAATTTAATATATCTTAAAGTAAACGAGACATACAAAATTGGATTACGTGGATTTGGAATTATTTCCAATCTTGGTTTTAACCCAAAAATTCAGGGTAAGTAAATGCATACTTGTTTTTTTTCTTTCACAAAACAAGAGAAAATCTAATGAAGAAAATTTCAACGTAAGATCAATTTAATATTTCTTAAAGTAAACGAGACATACAAAATTGGATTACGTGGATTTTGCATTATATTTCCAATCTTGGTTTTAGATTACACAGAAATGTTATTAACATAAGCCTCCTCATTTCTCCTTTGGTCAAGTTTTTAAAATCAAAATTTGAAACTTTTAAACACAAAATAAACGACCTTAAATAAAAAACCATAGAAAAGGTAAAATTTGTAATGGAAGAACACCTACAAATTTGAGCAGCGTTTTACTTATAGAAAAACACTAACGAGTTGAACAAAGTTTCTTAATTACTAGTTAAATAATTTCAGTAGGTATATTTAATTATGTCAAAAGTATTGACTTTTTTTTGCATTATTTTGTATTTTAATTTTCAGTTTTCTTTTTTTTTTTTAACATATATAAAGTTGTTGAGTTTTATTTTTAATTTTTCATATGATTTAGGGTAAGACGAACACAAGGAGGTAAAACACTAGACAACACACATACTCAATGAAGTGCTATCATTATTTTCGCTTTGGATTATTTTTTTTTTTTTTTTTTTTTTTTTTTTTTTTGACGAGTAAAAAGATTGTAAGTAAAAGTGAAAAAGTAATAAAGGAAACTTAAGATGGAAACGCAAAACAGTATTTTTTTTAGAAATTAAAAGTAAAAATAAATATTGATAAGAAACACATTTTTTTCAACCCTACAGAGGCAAGAAAAGAAAAAGCTCAAACAAAAGTGATTTTTATTTATTTATTTATATATTTTTTTTATCGTTAAAAATTGTTGGCATTTGTTTTTTTTCCACTGTATTTTAGCAAAAAATAACGTAAAGTTTTTAAATGAATGGAAAAAATTAGAAAATGAAACGAAAAACCAACAGAAATTTGAACTTAAAAACGAAAACTACAACAGAAAATTATGTTTTTTTTTTATTCCAACGCATAAAATGATAGACTCATTGAGGGGAATTGGTTTGGGATTGTCGGGATGTGATTTTAGGGTTTTGATATCTTTTATTTTCTTGAATGTGTCTTTTGAAGTAAAAAATTTAAACATTTATGTTTTCTTTTTTTTTTTTTTTTTTGTTTTTTGCATAAAAACTTCAAAGCATAATTTAATATTTCTGTAAAAAATTTTTTTTTATACTTAAATTCAACAAAGAAACAAAATGAAGGTAAAGAAACATAAATAAATATTTATAAATTTGAGCTTTTTCTCTTCATTGCACCGTACTAAATTTGAATAAATATATAACTAAGAATTGGAAAACAAATGTATTGTTTTTTAATTTAGTACTTAGCTATAGTTGAAAAGATATTCCTGAATTTCTCATATATTTATGTAAATTTTTGGTGCATTCATTTGAAAAGTTATGAAATCAGCAAGTCAAACTAAAACTGCCTTAGAAGAACAAAAATTTTGAAATGAAATGATAGCGCGTAATTCGTTCGAGTTTATATAGAATTTTAAATACGATTTCTTTGCTAAATTCCATTAAATATAAATAAATAAATACTTAGGAAATGTTGCTTATCGTTTATGAATTGAAACCATTTCTACTCACTTTTCACTGTATTCGTCCGTGTGCGCATACGATTGCACGGAATTGTCTTCAATTAGGAATTTCACACGCTGATAGAAAGATGCCGTCACCGATGGCGGTTGCTTGCGCAGCAATACCTCTACGGGGTCATTCGACGACAGACACATTATATGATCAGAGCAGGCGGGATGCGAGCAACATTCACTGTCGGAACAATCAGTCATGCCATCTGTGCGAAAGAAAACGAAGGTAGACAATTGGAGTTAAGTGGACGTATGTACTTATATGTGTATAGCATAGGAGATGGATGCTTATTCCTCATTTAGTCCTCATTTAGTCCTCATTTCCCTTTCAACGTCAAGTCTTGAACGTCAAGTTTTGTTATTCTCCTTTGAAGTTGCCACCCGCAACCCTTCTCGTCAACAAGCTCAAAAATTGACGTTCACTACTGGAACGGTTTAACTGGAGACTTAAAATCAGTGGAGCCTGTGGCCACACGATAGCTATTATGCTGCGTGAGACTGAATTTCTTCGAAGAGGTGGGGAGGGAGACATGTGCCCAATACTTTATTCTGGGCAGAACCTGATGTTCTGAAGCTAACACATTCTACTTGAACAATGACTCTCATATTGCATAGTGTGCGCTACAATTTGAGTGTATGTGTGTCACTCTTGCATATACATACATTCATATACATATAGTACAAGTAAGTTCTCTGTCAAATTTGTTAGTTTTTGGGTTTATAGGCGAGAAAGGAAGAAAAGAATGGAGAGAGCCTTTACCTACAATCCGTGTGGAAAATCGCATACATTCGGGTATAGTTTATCAGCTCTTCTGCGGTGAAACTAAGTGACTTTTTGATGTTTCATGTAGCTCTTACACAGTGAAATCTGTAGTTGCATGCAACTTTCGCCATGAAACTTACACTATACAAGAGAAACGTTTTTCACGAAGTTTTATCAAAATGCTAGCCGAGCTACTTTGTCTATCCTCCTTTCTTTTTTAACTACATACATTTTTGAGAGTTGCATGCACCTAGTTTCACCGTGGAAAAGCTGACTTTGCTGGAAAGAATATGATTGGGGTGGGTATTCACAAGGAATCGTTTTCATAAATTCTCTCATTTTTTATACAAGATTTTACAACGTTATATCATGATTCGACACCTTGTGAACTAACGAGATATTGTTAATAAGAGAGTTGTCACAATTCTTCTCTCTTTCTTTCTCTCTCTCTCCCTCTCTCTCTCTCCCTCTCTCTCTCTCTCCCTCTCTCTCTCTCCCCCCTCTCTCTCTCTCCCTCCTCTCTCTCTCCCCCCTCTCTCTCTCTCTCCCCCCTCTCTCTCTCTCTCCCCCCTCTCTCTCTCTCTCTCTCTCTCTCCCTCTCTCTCTCTCCCTCTCTCTCTCTCCCTCTCTCTCTCTCTCCCTCTCTCTCTCCCTCTCTCTCTCTCCCTCTCTCTCTCTCCCCCCTCTCTCTCTCTCCCCCCTCTCTCTCTCTCTCTCCCTTCTCTCTCTCTCTCCCTCTCTCTCTCCCTCTTTCTGTATCTCTTTAACTTGGGTATAAGTTCAATAAAAATGCAATCTATCACTAACGAATTAAAATCGAACCCTTTACAAATACTTACTTTACATATTTACATATGCACACATACGATACATAACCACATACATATTTACTACAATAGTTCCGGGAAGTAAGAAAACAAATAGCAGAGATATATTACAAAAAAAAAAAAAAAAAATTCGAAAAAAAAACCGACCACAGTCAATAAAAATTACCATATCAACTACAATTTCCACTTTGAAACAATTTGTATTTATTTTATTTTGCATTGTAAGAGTTGAAATATTTTCAATACCTATCTGCAAACAATTCTTTATTTCTTCCTTTACTCTGCGATTGAAAAGTTTGAGACATTTTCTAAGCTTCAATTTGCATGCAGTAAAGTGCAAAATGAATAAAAAACAAAAAAAAAAACAAAGTAAATTTAAAGAATAAGGAAGCAAGTGCAAATAGGGAAGAGTAGGCGGAAAAAAGTCGAGGAAGTAAGCATGAAGTGTCATAGAAGCCTGTTTCCTTACAGGCAATTGACTGGGAAAGGAGAACAAGAACGATAATGTGAACGAAAGCAGGAAAGGGAAGGGCGCGGTAGACAAGTAAGGTGTAAAAGGAAATAAACGGAAATTGAAATCAACTTAAAAGTGTACAAGTTGTTTGTTGTTTGTTCGTTGTTGTTGTAGTTGTTATATTTGTTGTTGCTGTATTACAAGAAATGTAACAACACCAATGCTTAAGCACCACTTGGGAATGTTTCAATATTACAACAATCTGCAAGGATCTGCATACATACAGAACAAAACCAATAAAAAAAAAGATAAACTCACACACATACACTACATAACAAAATAAAGCATATACATATGGATGTATGTAAGTGAAAATGAAAAAAAAAAAACATTCTTGAATTGAAGAGTGTTGGCGATGAAAGTGCAAGAGCAAGAGCAGGAGGAGAGTTGAATTCTCTTCTCTCAAAGCATTAAAAATACCAATGCATTTTAACTCAGTTTGAAGAGATGCGACAATATTGAGGCATTTGTAGTAGCAATTGTAAGAGCAGATAACAAAGCGACAACAAGAACAACAATAACAACAATAACAACAACACAACCGCAGTCGTGTTGTGTTGAACACATACTGCGGCAAAAAGGGTTACCTGACATTTTCATATGTGCATATGTGCAAACTTACCTATCAGCTCGTCATGTATCACACACATATGTACAACTCATACATGTTGTACATGATTTAGGTGAGTTCTTCTAGATACTTGTAAATATATATGTATACATATGTATATCTAGATACTTGTAAGCTGGGATTGAAATTGACATATGAAGGCAGAATTTTATGCATAAATATAAACAACAGGGAGTATATGTATACTTTCGACGTAGATGTCTTGAATTTGATTGAGGAATTTACACACAAAAAAAATATAAAATAAATGACAAAAAAAAGTGATTTGCATATGTGTACTACAGACGTGAGAGAGGATCAAGATGTTCAAAAAATATTACATTTTCGAATTACTGTTAATATTATTGTAAGAATGTTCCTGGTGCAAAGAGCTGCATCTATAACTGTGATTTCTCTTTGGGTTTTTTCTCTATTCAAACAAACTTTATGTTTTCCATTGAAACGTTCCGCTCATTGAAAAACGTTCGAAGCCCGAGATGTTCCTAATACTAAGTATGCAACCTAGAAATGATAGAGAGAAAAATCTGGCACAAACTAGTGAGAACTGTTCTATTTTATTACGTTCCATTCTCTAGTTTCCAACTGTTATTAAGTATGTAGGGAATTTCAACGAGAAAGTGGGGAAGCTGGAAGAAACTAGTGATAACAGTTCTATGTTCCATTATTCATGTTTAAAATATTATTGAGTAAGGGATTATGATTAAACTGTAGGTCCCTTCCATTCATGTACCCAAATATAACACGCGCAACATGAGTGGATGGGAAACATGCGGCATAGGCCCTCCATGGGTTGTTGAGCCATTAAAAGTAAAGTAAGTAAAGTAAGTATGTAAGTAAGGGATTATGATGACCAAGAGATAGATAAAGAGAGCTGCTTATATATAGAGCAAAGATTCTAACTCAAAATTTAAAATTCAAACCAGTATAATTAGATTAACATCTTTTTGACTTTTCCAATTAATCTTAATGAGGTTCAAGTAATTTTTGTTTAAAATATACTTATTCTAGTAAATATGTCTAAAAAAAAAATTAGTAGTGGTGGTCGGTATTAATAAGAGCTATTCTCTGTTCTGTTTTCGTTACGTTCCATACTTTGGTTTAATACTCATATCGATTTAAAGAGAACCGCTCAAACAAGATGAGAAATTTAAGATTTCTAATTAAGAGTAAAGCTGCCCGACTTATAGTGCTACCGATTTGATGTTGTAATTTAAATAATTGTCAGGTCTCAGTGGTTTCAATGTACATATTAAAAGTAAATATCAAGAAAAAATAATAATTAAACTAAGAGACAAACAAATTCACAAAAGTCAAGCAGAAAAATCACGAATTGAAAGAAATATCACAATGATAAAATGTCCTGTAAATAATTTGTTATATTGCTCTTGCAGAGTAAATTAGATAATTTAATTTTCGATTACAAAATACAAAATGCACACGGAGATTTTATTTATTTTTTTCTGGTATTTCTGTATGATTTTCTTCTCCATTTTGCTCCAAGTAGCAAATTGATTTATTTCCCTTTTTCTGCAGAAAGCTAACAAGTATAAATAAATTCATTATAAAGAAATGCTGGAATATTTATTGAGGGAAAATAAAATTGGAAATGCTGTTGACAGTTGTTGGGCTTCATGGTTTTTCTATTCCCAAATGCTTAAAAAACATGATTAATAATTGAATTTTTCTTGCTGTGTTTTATTAAATTTTTTGTTTTGATTCAATTGCATTTGTCTACAGAAATTATAGACAGAGTTTTTAAGACATTTTGTAATGTTGAATTTAAATTATATTTCTGCATTAAATTTACCCACGTCAATCTCATCAATGTCAAATGTTGATTCACTTAAGAAGTTGCTGCGCCCTCTCTCTCTCTCTCCCCTGTTTCCCTGTTTTATGTGGATACTTCTATCTTGTGTGCAACTCACTTTCTTCTTTAATGAAGAAGTTACAATAAATTATTTCTCCTATGCAATTATAGTATATAAAATATTCTATTTACACCTGATAAATATTTACTTAGACCACTTGCCAAGTCAACTCAAATGAAATGGGTGCAGTTTTAGTGTTTATTTCAGACATGTAGTATGTCTTTTGAGTAAATATTTTAATTGAAATTTTCTATTTTTGTTAGGTAATAAATTTTCAATATTTAAGGTGTGTCTGTTATTTTCATATCCATTTGATTCATTTACTTACTTGCTTCGTCCAGGAAATAAATCGCATTCTTATACACATAAATGTATGTATAATTTATGCCATTAAGATTACTTAAACTGAACGTTAAGTTCATTTATTGAGTTAGTTACAGTTGCTATTTGCTTTTGAATATGTAAATTACAGCTTATACTTTTGATAAGCGACAAACACAGAGAAATTATTTGTAAGAATTTTAAACATTATGTGATTTTGAACCTTCGTCGAATTTCTTTTTACATCATTCGGAGAAGTTGGTTCGAATTCGACAATGCATTTTAATAGTTTGGTCCCCAAATGGATCATATTACGTAAAGGCCCTTTCGTCCATTGCTCTTGTTTTTTACTTACTCCATTCTACGCAAAAAAATCATAAATTTCTTTGGAAAATGTTCAAAAGAAATTATTAACAGAAAGAGAGAGAAAGAGAGTTCGAGTGGAACCTGTTAATACAGAAGAACCAAACTTTAATTTTGTATATATTCGTTGTTGTAATAGGAGAGTGAAATAACAAATTGGAATAGGAACAAAACTGTTAGTTATTTACGTGGTATGAGTACTTGTAATATTGTTTTATGTGTTTTATGTGGGTCAGTGCATGCGAACTTAACGGTTTTCAACATTCCATATGTTACACGTTGAAAAAGAGTGACAAGCTCTGATAGGCAGGGTTTATTTTTTTTTTCGAGGTGTTTTTTATGGCCAAGAATTTAGCTTAATTATAAAGATAAGGATTTGCCATTACGTTTTAAAAACGATTTCGGGCAAGTGGCCGCCGCGGCTGGTTCGAATAAATTGCAGCCGAGAGGTCTAATTTTCGTTCATGGCTCTATAGCGTTCCCCATTGACTGTAACATTATGACCGGCTTCATCTTTGTAGCCGAATATTACGCATTGGAAGACGTCAATCATCTCGGGCTTATCTGCGACTTCACATAATCCCACAAAAAATAGTCCAGCGGTGTTAAATCGCACGATCTTGGACGCCACTCCACAGGCCCACGATGCGAGATAATGCGCTCACCAAAAGTTTCCTTTAATAAATTGATTGTTTCGTTGGCTGTATGGCTGTATGGCATGTAGCGCCGTCTTGTTGGAACTAAAGGTCGTCCACATCAACATCCTCCAATTCACAATTCATGGACGAAAAAGTCATTCATTAATCATGGCTCTATAGCGTTCCCCATTGACTGTAACATTATGACCGGCTTCATCTTTGAAGAAATATGGACCAATGATTCCCTCTGCCCATAGATCACACCAAACAATGGCTTTTTGAGGATGTAACGGTGTCTCAGTAATGGCTTGTGGATTATGATCACTCCAAGCGCGACAATTTTGCTTATTAACGTACTCATTCAACCAAAAGTGAGCTTCATCGGTGAACAAAATTTTCTTGTGAAAATCGGGATCGGTGGCCATTTCGTTTTGGGCCCATTCACCGAACTTGCGACGCACTTGATGGTCGTTCGGCTTTAATTATTGCATGAGTTGGATTTTGTAAGATCGCAAACCAATATCCTTCAGCAAAATCTTCCATAAAGCTGATGGGCACAGCTCTAATTGTTGCGCGCAATGCCGAATGGACTCATTCGGGTCTTCTTCGATACTCTGCTCCACAGCAGCAATAGCGTCTTCGGTGGTGCGCACTGTACGGCGTCTCTGAGGATGCGCATTATCCACTAGAGTAAACTTGGTGCGAAACCGATCCATGGTTACTCCAATTACCGACTCTGCAACGCGATTATGTCGACCAAACACAGCGAGCGATGCGTCGCGCGAACCGAACCATTATTTAGGAAATAAATTTGCACGATTTGCAAACGTTGTTTAGGAGTAAGTCTATTCATTATGAAATGGAAAACCAAACTGCGCTGTGGTGTAGTGGTAGTGCGTTAGACTGCTGCGCAGAGTGTCCAGGGTTCGAATCTCGGCACAAACATAATCAAAAAGTAGGAAAAATAATTTTTCTACACGACACCACCTCTTGGCAGGCAATGGCAAACCTACAAGAGTAAAAATTGCCTATAAAAAGCTTTTCACTTCGCCGTTCGGATTCGGCATTAAACTGTAGGTCACTTTCATTCATGTACAAATATAACACGCGCAACAAAAGTGGATGCGAAAAGGTCGGCCTAATCCCTCCATGGGCTGTTGTGCCATTTAAAGTAAAGTAAACCAAACTGAGCATAAATCAAGTGACAGCTGTCAAAAAGACCAACACCGAAAAAATTATTGCCAGATTGAAAACCACACTTCTAAAAAAAACTCCCTTTAGTATATAAGTATGTTCCTTTTTTTACGTGTCTTTATAATTTCTATTGCTAATAGAGAGAGAGAGAGAGAGAGAGAGTAAGAAAATGATAATGTAATGATTTTGCATGAACTTTTTTTTTGTAATATTGAGTTTCTTAATCACGATTTACACTTTTCAGTGAAAGTCAAGTTTACTATTCTCTTTTGAACTATTCTCTTCTAGCTACTCTTCCTCCAACAACTGCGAAACAAAACTATCATGTCTTAAAATATGTACCTATATATGGGGACTTAAGTCTCTGGCGTATAGAATCCCTTGTGTACCTATACATGAAAGCGAAGTATACAAAATACTACCAAGATGAAATACATGTAAATGTAAGAAGTGTGGCTCATAAACAACGAATACTTTGCAGTAACACAAAAAGTTAGGCAACTCTCAACTTTCGCCGTACGTTGAGAGTGTGTGCAAGACGGTGACAGGTATCAGCTGATTAATTGGGTCGTTTCTCCCCTCACGTACAAAAGGAATTCTAAACCAGTGGTGGCAACTCCATACAACGCTTTCGCGAGAGCAAAAGCTCAAAAGAACAAAAACATCTCTAGTTCAAAGAGAAATTTACTGTTGTTATTAGCCGAATGATTCTTGGAAGAGTCGATGCGATTATTATTACTATTGTTTTTCCTCTGATTAGAGAAGCAGTTTCGTTGTTTCTCCTTCTGCTGTTCAAAAGCTGCATTGGTTTTTAATGCAATCAATATCTGCGCAATTTAGCTAAAATCGATGTGGGATTATTTTACAATACAAAGAGTAAATGAGAGTAATTACTTTCGGGCATTAATCATAAATAATTTAAGTAATTTTTACCTATCTAATATATATAAGTAAGCGGGTACCTAGTTTCTAGCGAGTCTTGTATTTATTTTCCAAATAAAATATTCAATTCAACTATTTACAGAGCAAATATTTATTTTACCATTTGGGGGGCCTGGGTCGTAGGACACAAGGTAAAGTTCGTGACAGTCGCAGGTGCGTCCATGGTCGATCCTTGCGCTTCTATGTTTCAAATCGACACAACGCCTCCTCGTGGCGTCCCCTGGATAGCGATCTTACAAACGTCAGTGAGTTAACTAATGTGGGCTTCTCCATGGCCTTGAATGAATGGTTGTGCGTCGGGCTGGGAACCCACCACGTTAAAATACCCACCAATGAATCCTCAAAATAAGCTGCGGATAAAGAACCGCTCTAATGTTGACGACTCCCGCAAACGCCCAAAGGACAAGGGGAGACTAACTCTTGCCAACACGTGTTACTACGGGCTCAGTAGGCAATTGAGAAGTAGAACCCTCTCTCGACCGACGAAAATAATGCTCTATAAGTTCCACATCCTTCCCGTCCTAATGTATGTCGCAGAGACGTGGACATTGACCATCATTGATGAGAGGAAGATACTCCGTATGATCTAGGGTCCAGTATGCGTGGACGACGTGTATCGAATAAGATGGAATGATGAGCTGTATGAGCTGTACGCCGCCACTGACATAGTTAAGCGTATAAAACTCCAGCGCCTTCGCTGGCTGGGTCATGTTGAGCGAATGGAAGAAAGCGCTCCGGCTAGAAGAGTGTTTTACTCGAACGACGGTGGAGGAACACGCAGAAGGGGACGTCCTAATCTCCGTTGGAAAGACCAGGTGCAGGGCACCTGCGCGCGCATAGCAGAGGCGCGCGCATAGCAGAGGCGACTGGCGAAACTTTGTAGAGTTGGCCAATACCGATCATCGGTTGTAGTGCCAGTGAAGTAAGTAAGTAAATATTTGCTTTGTTGATGGTTGAGAGCTTATTGTTTTTGTTGTTGTACTTACCACCATCATTATCGATGTTATCCTTGCAATTCATTTCCAATGCTGTGGAACAATCTGAACCTGCCCAACCTTCAATGCAATCACAGCGATATTCACCATTCTCCAGAGTGCATTGTCCATGTCGAGAGCAGCCATTTTCGCAGCCAGCTAAAAATGAAATGAAGTAAAGACGGGAAATATTTTTACAACAAATTTTTATTAAAAATTGTCAATAAAATGTGAGACTTAAATCAAAGAACTGAAAGAAAAAACAAAAATAAGCAGGTTAAAAAGGTTGCACATTCAAAGGTGTGATGGTTGTTGTTTTTACTACTATTCACTGCTTTTTTACTGACTATTTTGTTGCTGTTGTTGTAACCCCAGAATGTCAAAATTGTGTGTTTTATGTTTGTATGTTCTATTTGGCTTTTTCTGTTATTTTTAATGAAGCATAAAAAACGTGAACACAAAACTGGGAGTAGGTGCATAAAAATATTGGCGCAAAAATGCTTGTTAGCCAAAATGTGAACAACACACAGCCACACTGACACATTCATACATGCATTCACACAGACACACACACACACACACACGAGCATACACTTCCACGCACATCGCAGCCTGCGCTGCGGCGAAACATGAGCGACAGTTGTTATTTAAAAATGAAATTGTATAGTGCTGCGCGCAAAAAAGTATGCAGTAAATTCCATTACAAGCGAGTGTGTATAGTATAGTTTGCCCTGTGTTTTTGCATGCATATAAAACAACAACAACAACAACAACAATAAGCAGGAAAAACGAAATATTCGAACACTTGTTTTTGTTTTGTATGATACAAGTGTGAAAAAAAAATATTTGAAAGTAAAACATGTTCGCTTTACTAAAAGTTAGATTCCAGCGGATATATGACAATGTCCGAGCTTTTGTCGTTTATTTTATTTTATTTTATTTGATTTTCATACTTTAACTTTTCATTTTTGTGTAATACTTTGGCTGATAAAATGTGTTGTATTTCAAAAGCTGCCAAAAAGCTATGCAAAAATATTTATGTAAAATTTAAATTTAACCAAAACAAATCTAAAATATCTAGTAGGTGCTTTAAAAATATTTTTAAGCAAAATTTAAGAGCATTTTGAGTTTTTTAGGGTGTTCTTTAAATCAAACATTCACCTTTGTCAATGCAAGAGTACCAGCAACAAAGAAATATTTGTCGACTCCGACTTTCTCAGTTTTATCTCATGTGTTCTTTGATTTTATTTATGTAATTGACTGAACCTTGCTACACGAGAGCAACAGCGCATGTAGAATATTTTAATCTCTTTGCACCAGGTTACGGTCTGGCATAAAATATTGAGTCATATAAAGAGTATCCGCGGTTGGTACTCACAAATCTGTCATGAATATGATGTTTAGTGCCTCCGCTATCTGCTGACAGCTTGCGAGTCCATCTTGCTCCACCAGTTGCAAAATTTCATCGGCTTTTTCAGTAACTTTCTTTGCATCTTTGATATCGAAATTTCCGGAACGGAATCTAACAAATCACTCCTGGATCCGCCGTTCACTCACAGCATCCTCAACGTAAACCGTACAAATTTTGCGGCATATTTTTGCAGCGGTTTTACCTTTTCTATAGTAGTAAAGCATCGCATAAGTAATTCACTCATTTTCCAATCAATGTAACTTTTTACATTTTACACTAGCGGCGAATAACACAACTGTCTCCACACAAAATATCCTGAAATTTGACCTTTCGTTTGACATAATTGAACTAGTGTTGGCCAGATTTGTGGGTACCAACACCAAAAACCGCCGATACTTTTTTATGACCCGATATCACACACTCGCCAGGCTCATTGTTTGGCAGCCCCCTCAATGCATAAATGACGGTTTCGTTCACCTCGTTTGCCCCATTTGGTGAATAGAAGGGTAAAAGATCAAAAGGATTGCGGATGGTAAGTTTAAAGGAGAAAAGCAAAACTTGACGTTGAAGCCTTTAAAGGTGGTGAGTTGGTGAGTTCTACATTTTTTTTTTTTTTTTGACCAATCCGTTTTTACAGTGACTTTAGAATTCTCTCTTGTCTGCGAATTGTAGTAATGAAATAAAGTTCTCCGCTGCCTTTAATATTTAAGAGAGAGAAAGAGAAAATGGATGGTAGCATAGGCAGTGTTATTGTTCTACGTTGTTCGGAGATGCTCTCCATGTGCGTTTAGTTTTACGATCAGCGCTGCCGTTTTAAAAATTCTAAGGTGGGTTTTTACACTTGTGCAAGCATGAAAGACTGTGCGAGAGAGACAGATAGAAAAGTAGTGCACTAAGAAAAAGTTAGAAGTTTTTCGTTCTCTTTCTTACTACCTTTTATTATAGTATCTGCAACTCGTTATCGTTTTTCGTTCTCTTTCTTACTACCTTTTATTTTAGTATCTGCATCTCGCTCAGTCTTTCATGCTTGAGCAAGTATAAACAGCAACAAGCGGAGCAATTTTTTTGTTTCGTAGGGAGGATTTGTCTTTACAACGAAAGCATTTTCAAGTTTTTCGTTCTCTTTCTTACTACCTTTTATTTTAGTATCTGCATCTCGCTCAGTCTTTCATGCTTGAGCCAGTATAAACAGCAACAAGTGGAGCAATTTTTTTGTTTCGTAGAGAGGATTTGTCTTTACAACGAAAGCATTTTCTGAAATACCTTAAAAATATTTAAATTTACTTCATTGTTAAAGAAAAGAAATTAGAAACAGGATAAATAAGAAAATTATCATAGTCTAATGGAAAGATTTTTCATAATTTAGTAGGACAAGGGGATTTAGATTTGATAGGAGTACGATTAACCAGAATAATCCTTTGTTACCTTTTAAGTCGACTTTTACATTTGGAAAGTCTCGAGAGCACTTTTTTCAGCTTACTGTCTAGCGGGGTCTAGGGGTCTTGTCTGACCTCCTTACCCTACAAACTTCAGAAGTTAATTTCAATAGTTGACAAAGGTAAAATGGAACTTAGGTTCGAAAAAGAGAGAGACAAAGATAAGAAGAGCATAGACAAATTTTTTTCTCTGCTCCAATGTTCTACGTTGTTCTAGGGTTGTCTGATGAATTTTTATTTCCGAATTAAAAGCGTTGCAAAACCGAAAAACACTTGAATCACCCTTTCCTCTTTTCGCTTAGCAAACTCTTTTCCCCTGAGTCTCCCAGATAATGAGTTATGTGCAATGAGCTTCATTATACATTGTCAAAAGTGAAGGCCAAAAGCAATAAAGTTAAAATTCCTGTATGAATTTAAGAATCAGTTTTCTTTTTTTAAATTTATGTATAAATAAAAGTTCTGTTTATATTTCTAAGCCTAAAACAAGTAGAACTGTTCATGGAGAGCCTAGGCCGAGCTATTCGCAACCACTCATGTGTTTTATGTCGAATCCAAACGGCGAAGGGAAACGCTTTTCTAGGGTATAGCCATTGCCTGCCAAGACGTGGAAACTCATATAATATATATACTTTGTAACTTTATGCCTTTGTGTGCTTTTGTTGGTGCATTGAACGGCATCAACCACAAGTATCGATTAACTAGATTGACATCGTTGTCGTCGTCATTGGTTGTGTAGTAGACAAAACTTAAAAAGAAAAACCCATGAGCAAGAACAACAGCAAACAGCAGCAGAAAAAATGATGACGATGTTGAAAGAGCAATATATCAACATATTGGTGACGTGTGCAAAACCAATAAAACTTGCTCCTTTACAACAAACACTCGCACACACACATAGAATCACACATAGAATCACACATGAGAGTGATTGAGAGAAAGAGAATGGGAGTGGAACACATACACACAGGCACGCTCGTTTGTGTACTCGTATGCAAAAAAAACTTTACTGAGTGAAACTCATGCAATTTAGAAAGTACTTAACTACTTTGCTTGATATTTTTCTTTGATTTTTTTATAAACAAGCATGTTTGGTATATTTCGTTGAACGCTTTTCAACAAAAACTAAACGCCAAACAGAATTTGTATACCCAAACCAAGCAACCAAGAATATTTCCCAATATTGCCAATGTTAACGCTAAAACTGCTGCCATTACTTTCTACATACTACTTGCTACACATAATAGAAAACGAACGGCAATAAGCTCCACGAGCTATTTACAAGTATGTGAAACACATTAAGCAAGTACAAAATCGAAGTTTTTAACATGCCTGGAAAACACTCGCTCGCACTCATGCACACAAACACATACCGGAAGTTAAGATAGCTGGCTGTGTGTGTGAGTTGCCATTTTTGCAAATGACACATGTCAAGTGACATTAACTCCAAAACGCCAAATTGTATGCTGTGAAATATACAAAAAAAAAAAAAAAAAAAACACATACAACAAAAATAAAATGTGGTGCTTATTTCGGTGCTTCGTTGTCATCGTCATCTTTTTTCATATTTGTATTTTATTTCTATTTCAATTTTATTCTATGCCGGTTTGGCTGAGCGTTTTCTTTTTCTATTTTCGGTGTTCATTGCTGTTTATATTCTTTTTGCATTTCCAGTTAAATCATCGTGATGGCGATGATGATGACGAGCACGTTGGCGTGGCGTTGCTGCTTCCTCAGTGTTGTGCTGTGTTTGTTTGTTAGTATTGGTGCGGTGCTGCTGCTGGTGCCTCACAATGTGAAGCTATTTCTATGACATTTTAAGCAATCTAATGTCTTGTCATGTCGCAATATTTGCAAAAATATACACACTCAAACCGTATGGAACTGGGAAAAACAAGAAAAATTTACAAAAAAAAAAGAAAAACAAAATTGTTTACATGATAGCACAGCAGCTGAAGTAGTGGAATGTAGGACTGGCCAGTGGCGGATCCAAAAGGGTAATAAGAACAAGTAGCTTCTAGCAGACATTTCGTTTTGAAGGGAATTAAGTGTGAATTTGTTACGTCATCTGTTATGGATAGATTAAATTTTTATAAATGTTTGAGAATTTCTTTCTTTCTTTCTGTTGGACTGGAAAGGTTTTGATCTTCAGTGTGGTCGCTGTGGCGTAGTGGTAGTGCGTTGGACTGCTACGCAGAGTGTCCGGGGTTCGAATCTAGACACAGGAAAATCCAAATTTTTCTACACGGCACCACCGCTTGGCAGGCAATGGCAAACCTACAAGAGTAGAAATTGCCTATGAAAAGCTTTTCACTTCGCCGTTCGGATTCGGCATTAAACTGTAGGTCACTTTCATTCATGTACAAATATAACACGCGCAACAAAATTGGATGCGAAAAGCTCGGCCTAGGCCCTCCATGGGCTGTTGTGCCATTAAAATTAAAGGAAGAGTGACCCCAAGTAATTTTCAAATCGGAAGATTTAATTCGATAGTAGTTTTTTTAAAGAGATTTTTGATATGCCCAAAAATTTTACTTGCTAAAGTTAATTTGAGGACTCATAAGTATTAGAGTTAGGTGAGTAGCCTCAATTATTCTTCGGTGAGAAATATTCTCTTCGAATCTGACTTAAAAAAATTAGTAAGTACTAAGAAAAAAAAAATTTTTCGGCTTAATTAACCCCTGTAATTTAAAAAAAAAAATAGTTATGTGTGGTTTTAACATTCAATGACTTCAAGCTTCTTTCGAATTAATAAATTTTTGATTTACAAGGTTAATTTCCAAAAATAAACTAGATTTAAGTATCGGATATTTTTCGATGAGGAATATTCTCTTCTAATCTAGCTTTGAAATACTTACTTACTTTTGATGGCACAACAGCCCATGGAGGGCCTAGGCCGAGCTTTTCGCATCCACTCATGTTGTGCGTGTTATATTTGTACATGAATGGAAGGGACCTACAGTTTAAAGCCGAGTCCGAACGGCGAAGGAAAAGCTTTTTCATAGCAATTTTTACTCTTGTAGGTTTGCCATTGCCTGACAAGAGGTGGTGCCGTGTAGAAAAATTATTTTCTCTACTTCTTTTTTATTTTTTTTATTTTGCCTGTGCCGAGATTCGAACCCCGGACACTCTGCGTAGCAGTCCAACGCACTACCACTACGCCACAGCGACCACTCTAGCTTTGAAATATTAGTGCAAAAAACTCAATTTTGATTTTCAACGATTAATTTCAATAACAAAAAAAATTAATCTCTTTTCAATAGCGTCAGCCTATTTTGGAATACTCAAAGCAATTTTCTTTGTCCTTCAAAAGTTACTTTCCTAAAATACACTAGATTTAGATGAAGTTAGGTGATTTTGGATTTGAGTAGCCACACTCAAATCAAAAATCACCTAAAATTTTACAAAAATTATTGCGAAAAACAAAGAATAGTGAAAAAGAGTTTCAAGAGTTAAACTCTAAGTTAAAACAAAAAAATAGTTTTGGTTTGTTTTGGCCTTCAGTGACTATGGTAATAATTTTTAATTTTTTTGTTTCTAAGATTAAATTCATGCAAAGTTAAGTGATTTCATAATCTAAATTTGCTCTTGTAATCTAAATTTGAAAAAATACTGCAAGAAAGTGAGAAAATAATAAAAAGTTTGACATTCTGTAGTTAATTAAAAAAATAAAATTGATTTGTTTTGACCTTGAGTTGTTCAGGCTCTCAATAGATTATTGAAGGGAACATTTTTTCAGCTCTTGTTAGGGTTAATTTCTAAAAAAAAAACAATTTTTGTTTCTGGCATTTTTATCCTTCAATGAGGATAATTTTCCCAGTTGGATTGTTTACTGTTTATTCAAATGGCAAAATTGTAATTTTATGCTCTTTGAAATAGTTGCACAGGGGAAGTTTTAACCTTCAGGAGTAACAATATCTTTTCGATGGGGATTATTGTCTTTGAAGATTGCTGGTTATTTAAAAAAACTAAAATTAGACACGTATCAAGAGTTAATCTTCTTAAAACAAAACATGATCTTAGACTGTATTGACCTTCAGTGACGCTAACAAATAAACGCTTAGATAGTAACCAAACAATGGAGTGGTAGCAGCAATAACTGATTGTAGGCACGTAAGCACGAACAGAAGAATGAACTAAGGCCGAGCCGCAAAATGGAAGTCTTCTTCGATCTCGCTTCGTGATTTGAATGTGTGAAGTCGACTAACACTTGATTCTGGGTGAGATACCGAAGATGCTGACCCTGGACCTTCGAGATCCGCCACTGGCAACAGCAACACTCTCCTGTCGCTGACGTTGTAGCTGATTTGTCGCTGTGCGCTTGTTGTCATTGCTGTTGTCTCATTTGCACGCCATTATCTCCTCCCGTACGCTCGTGCAAACACATACATATCCCCCTACTGTGCCATGTGTGTATGTGTGCGAGAGTGTGTTCGAGGCATGTGGCATGTGGCATGTTTATACCGTAAAGTGGCATAGATTATCTATGCGCTGATAACACTTTTAGTAGCATTTTTGCAAACAGAGAGCTTTGATACTTTTTCGTACCCATTTCTTTTTAGTTCTTGCGAATTCCTTTTATTAGGTACCTACTCTTCAGTAAGCACTGCTTGAACTTGTGTCGATTGGTGTGTTAGCTGCTGTAATTTTCCTTTACTATCTCATACCGACCACAAACATACATACGTACATAGTACTATATGTATATAAATAGATAAAAATGTGTGTTTGTGTATTGTGCTCCCAATTGATTTTTGAGTACTACTTTTATACTTTTTTATTACTGCTAGATGCTGCCAGACTTTGGTAGTGTGGTAGTGTGGTGTGGTGATACTTTGGCGTTGCTTCTTCTATTTCTTTTTCTCTTTCTTTGTTCCTTTATTTTCGGCAAAGTGACTTTGACTCTTGTCGCTTTGTGCTTTGAAAATGACATTGCATGACGAAGTGATTTGACAGATGACAGCAGTTTATTTAGTTTTGTTTTTCCGAACTGGCTTTTTTCTCTTATTTACACTCCTTTACTGCAGTAGTACTGCTACTCTACCTTTCATACATTTTGGTATATCTATTGTAAATAAGTAAATGTTTTTTAGAATATCTGTTGGTTGTCTGTTGTCGTTTCGTTCGTGCTGTCATGGAATTTGTCAATTTCAATCCATACACATACAAACGTACTCGTACCTACAATTTTGTTGTAAACTTTGTATATTTGTTGTTATTGCTACTTCCTCGTTTCCTTATTTAGCATATTGATGTGATTTCTTGTTTGAATTTGTGTATATTTTCTAAATGTCACTTTGGCAGGGCTCTTCTTCTTCTTCTTTTTCTTTTTTTTTTATTTTGTTTGTTTTATTATCTTCAGTTCAATTGTAACTTGTTCCTTTTTTCGTTTTGGTAGTTTATAATAAAATAGAATTCGATTTGTGTGATGTGATGTCTGAAAAGTTTAAATTCGATTAGAGTTTATAATACTCGCTCTCGTTTGGTCTCTTGCTTGGTCTCGCTGTCGCTCTCGCTCTCTTTGTCTTTCTCTCGTGTGTATTTGTGCTCATCGAATCATCGTACCAGTGCCATTTCAAGTTGACAAAGCTTAGTATTTGCCAAATAAATGAGTAATTGACAGTTAAGTGAAGATTACTTTGCATATCATTAGGCGCAAGAAACAAATAAAAATAGGTTGTAAGGTAGGCAGGGATGAACTGAATTCGTTACTACAATAAAAATTAACTTTTCATAGATTTGTTCTTGATTTAGAGCATAAGTAAAACAAATTTCAACTAGAGAAGACAGTGATCAACGAGTTCTCAAGCAAAAACGATTAATTTAATAAAGAGATTCTGCTGGCAGCGATTATTCTGTATATTTTGTATACTTTAAATAGAACTAATTGCATTTAAGAATACAAGAACATGTAAGTCTCTACAGAATTGAGTTAATTTCAGCTCAGAAACTTGCACTAATCTGACAGAACGGTTGATACCATTTCTTGGTATTCCATGGGTCCTAATAAGGTAAGATCAGCCATCAAAACCCTTGGACAGATTTTGAACATGCACAGTGTATGTAATTAGGAAACTTAGCACAACTACAACAATTACTTTCAAAAGAACAAAACATAATTTTTACACTAAATGTGTAAAAAAGAATTTTAATAAAATTAGCCTCTTTTAACTGCAGAGCACAAGTTCTAGATGCTAGAATGAATCTTTTTTACAGTGGTGTACCATCTCCAGAAGTATGTTTATTCTGTAAAGCTGGGTATTCTCAAGCATATAATTTAACTCTCCAGTTCAGGTCATTTCTGAGGGTTTCAAACTTAACCGTGCAACAATTATAAAGATGAAAATTGTGTAAACTTTTATTTCATTAACGCATAATAAAATCGACATGTGAAAATGTAATACATATTTTCTACATGTAATATAAATCATGCACAACGCGCCCCCTCTGTTGGATGCTTGTTAACATTTAACATATTTTTTTTGATTATATTATACACAAAATAAGTAAGCAGGAAATCACCATTTTACATTAGCCATAAGCGTATGGGCATAAGAATGAACAATGGTGGAGCGAAGAGGGGAATGAAGATTAGGAGACTTTAGGTTCCGGTTCCGTTTTCGATTTTTAAAAAGAGAAATAATTTTGATCGTTTCTCTTTCAAATTTTCCTTCTCATTTTCAAAATCAGGCTCACGCCCCGCAATTAACTCTTTTCTATCGTAATAAAGTTAAAAAATTAGTGTAATTTTCCCCTACATTGTAGTTTTCCCGATTCGCCGCCACTGTGCATATACATAAGCATAAGGGTATACAAAATTATTGTACACCAAACATTGTGTAATTATTTCTTAAAAGTCAAGTCTTTCTACCCGCAACATAAGCAGGTATACACACACTTACATACTCACTCACATTCTATTCTACATGCAGACATGTGAGTGTATGTATGTAAGTATGTATAGTATGTGTGTCAGCCACATTGCGAAAGCTTATTATTTTGTTTCATTTCCATTTTCTTCTTCATCGTCTTGTAGTACAAGTGCTAATTTACACCCGGACTGTTAATTGTTTCTCTCGCCATAAGAAGAGAGCGGGAGTGAGTATTTAAAACATACACACATACACAGTGGCACATGGCACATGGCATGGTACATACATACAGTGATGGAAAAAAAAATAGAGACAACATACATTTTACAATTCTAACCATACCGATAATTTTCTTGGCGAATTCTATGCGTGAAGCCTACTGTGCACGATTTGCTGATAACGATACTTTATTTTGTTTTCAATTTTGTGCATATTTCGGCATGAATACTTGTTGCATTTGAGTGTTTTTCAATCAACCATGTTTTTGCCTTGGAAAAAAATTTAGAAACGCGATTAAATTTCGTCAAAATATTTTCCTAGAACGTGTGAAATATTTTAATTGAGGTAGTTTTTGGACATTCACAAAAGGAAAAAGTGTCAGAATAGCAATTCTTGTGAAATACGTCCTTCTGCATTGTTTCTAGATTCAGAATGGGTCGTGGAGTGCATTGCACAGATGTGGAGAGAGAAGTCATGGAAAATCTCAAAAACGAAGGCAAATCAATGGCTGAAATTGCGCAAATAATGAAGTGATCCAAAAAAAAAGGGTTTTCCGCAATTCATTTTGAAGAAAAACAAGAGAAACGAGGCAAGAGCAGGAAGCGAAAAACCTCCCATAAATTCGATCTACTTCTTATTCGGCAGTCGAAAAAAAATCCATTTCATTCATCGGAAGAAGTAAGGAAGGAGTTAAATGCAACTGTTACGAGCCGTACAATAAGGAATAGGCTGATAGAACGTGGTTTGAAGACACATTCAGCAAGGAAAGTATCATTCCTCAGCAAGAAGAACATCCAGAACCGAATCAATTTCACAAAAAGACATTCAACGCGAACAAATTGGAAAAACGTCTTGTGGTCTGACGAAACAAAGGGGAATTTGTTTGGATCTGACGGAAAACCCCAAGAAAGGCGCCCCAAAAATACTGCACACGATCCAAAACACGCAATAAAAATGATTAAGCATGGTGGTGGCAACATTATGCTATGGGAATGTTTTTCAGCATTCGGTGTTGGTCCAGTATATTGGGTGAAAGGTAAAATGTGTGCCACCGACTACGTTAACATACTAAATAGTACAATTCTGCCATATGCAGAAGAAGAAATGCCAATAAAGTGGGAGTTCATGCAAGATAATGACCCCAAACACTCATCAAAACTTGCCAAAAAGTGGTTCCGGGACAACCAAATTTCTTTAATGGAATGGCCTTCACAATCACCAGACTTGAATCCAATAGAACATCTTTGGGGAGTTTTAAAAAAACCAATTGCTGGGTTTAAGTCCAAAAATAAGGAGGGTTTATGGAGAAAAGTGCAGGCTGAATGGTACGCCATTGATCCATCAATTTGTGCCAAACTGGTGGATTCCATGGGTCGTCGGTGTGTCCAAGTTGTAAAAAATCGTGGTAGAACTACTAAATATTAAAAACAAAAACATTCTACTAATTTTTATCAAAGACTTTTACCGTTACTTGGTTTCAAGTTTTTGTTTCTATTTGTTTTTCGAAGGGTAATAAATGATGTTAATTTTTTTTATTTATGGACTTTCAGAAATAGCTTCTTATTTTTTTATTTTGAAATATAATGGAATAAGTAAAAAAATAAAAATTATAACATTGAAAAGAAAATTCATTTTACAAAAGAAAATTTTAACATTAAAAGAAAAATAGGTCGTTTCTATTATTTTTTCCATCACTGTAAGTGCATACAATAGCAAACAGGAAAAGAAGAATATTTTTGCAAGCAACACTTGACGACAGCTGCTATTGCTGTTGGTCGCTCATGTTCGTGTTTCCATTGAATAAAATTTTTGTTTGTTTGTGAATAGGTACAACAATCAGATCTGTTTAAAGGTTTCATGGAGGGTTTTACTATATACACGGTTAAAAATCAAAACCAAACCCAAATTTACATAGTTTACGATTTAAGTAAGAACCATATTTGAAGAAGAGAGAGAGAGAGACTTCTTAAGTTCTAAAACTTGAAACTAGGAAGAACTAGTTTCAACACATATTGGATTAACTACTACTGGCTCGGACCTACTACTTAGTTATATTGAAATGAAACAAATCGTGTTTTTTAATCATATTTCATATTTCCTGTTATATTTTCATTAACGCTTTTTGTTTTATGTCCTTCGCAGTTCTTAAATTCGCTACCGCCTCTACTAATATTATTAAATAATGATCTTTTCTCGATATCCGATTGTGGTTTCTCGAAATAGGCGCAGGAGCCATATTCACAATTGAATTTCCTAAAATATTTTGTGGCTCTCTGCCCCATGGAACTTGAAACCAAAACAAAACGTTTTCTGAACTTAATTTTCTCTGAGCATTCCTTCTGTTTGGTTAAAACTTTAAACCGAAACCACTGTACTAACCGTAGATTGACTGGTTTAAAATTTAGCTAGGTTTTTAAAACTAACCGAAATTTTTGTCTGTGTAGTAAGTAGCAGAAATTGTGAATGTTACACATTAACCCAATGTAAAACAAATCGTAACGTATCGAACTAATATTTGAATATGAGAGCAGTTACCATCGGGAAATATCGCACTATAGCTTAAAGTTCAAAGCTATCTCTTTCCGATACATTTCGTTCTATAAAACATTACACATAGCAAACGGCATTTTTCCGTTCTCAAGTTTCCGCTCCCATTTTTACTATGGCGGCTTGTTTCGATTCAACAGATGCAGAGGAATTAAAATAACAGAACCTGTGAAACGCATTTGCTCAATTGTGGAAAGAGATTAAATTATTTTCGTGAGAACGAAATAAATATACAATTAACAACAAAAATGAAATAAATATAAATGTAAATGTAATGAGTGTGGAAGTAGGTAGAGAAAAGAGCAGAGGCAGAGGCCGATTTTTCACTCGCTTCCAATGCTGGGCTATGCTAAGAGCTACTCTCAATTGCTGAATTGCTTAAATTTTTAGCTGACTTAAACAATTATTTTTCTTCGAGTGTGTAATGCACATTTCTATTTTTTGCGCTCTTTTCTATTGTTGACAAAAAAGGACCAACACACACACACAAATGCATACATACCGCCCAAGCTAAGCTACTTCTGTTATGTAACGAGAATTATTTGTGAAAAGGACATTTCTTTCAAACCGCCTGCCACAGCTGCCACTACCTCCCTCCCACTCAGCCACAACTGTTGTTACAGTGTTTTTCTTAACTTGTTAAAAATAGCATAGTACTAGCTGGGGTATGTATGTATGTATGTATGTATGTATATGTAGTTTGCTCATAATTGCTTGCATTTTCAGTTGTTGAGCACAGTACACGAAATTCGTATACAACAAAATAACAATAAAGGGAACCTGTTATTATAATTGTAACGAATCAATTTTAATGGCATTTTTTCATTGCGTTCGGTGTATTGTATGGTAGTGAAACCTGTGAAAGGACGAGGTCATAAATGTCAATTTGGTTCCTTTTCCTTGTTGTCGTCGTCATAATTATAATAACGTAAAGTTTTTTGGCTTTTGTGTTTTTTGTTAGCACGCAGTTGTTGTATTGTGTGCTTCCTATTGTATTTGATTGCGTGGGCTGTTGACTGGCTGTTTGTATTGTGTATACTATATAACTCCACTGATGACTGTGATTAAAGCGGGGCAATGAGTTCAACACAAACCGTACCACAAGCATACAATGGTTTGCTGTCTACACAAATGAAATACAAGTTTAGGTACCTACGCATTTAAGCGGCCAGCCAACCGACATTTATTCTATGAAAAGCTAATGAAACGGAAATGTATTTCTTTTTGCTTCCTTTCTGGCTTCTTTTATTCGTGGATGCATGGTTTAACTTTATTGTGTTAAATTTGCGATAATTTCCATTAATTAACACAATTGACATTAAGGGGTTCCTACTTTTCACCCTTCCCTTCCACTGATACACCATTAGAATCAATTACATATTTAGTTGTGCTCACACCCTTGCACCACATTTTAAAACATGTTCTACTACCGCAGACTGCTTAAAATTTAAAACAATAAATTTAAGTGCACTGAATTAATCCATGCATGCGTTGGCTTTGGTTGTGTCTACTTACGCAGTGTACAATGTCTGCCATTCCATCCTTGAGAGCATACACATGTGCCATTTTTGCATTGTCCATGTTCGGAGCATCTGGCATCGCACGGCAGCTGATCGCATAGATTTCCGGTCCAGCCAGGATTACAACGGCATTTGCCCGATTCGCAGACACCATTCGGCCCGCAATCTAAGCTGCAGACAGCTGCAAATATACGAACGAGAAAAAAATAATGAAAATGAGTACGTAGCACATGAATAAAGTATAGAGGAAATTGTAAAATTATGAGCGTATTAATTTTTAAAAATTTATGCAAAATAAACGAAAGTTGGAAACATTTATTTTGTTCGTGTTCGTGTTATTTGTTAAGTGAGAAAGTGACTCAAAGAAGATTAATAACAACAAACAATTTTATTCTTAGTTTATATCAATAGAATATATACTATAAATTTTACTAGTGTTACTATTAAACTGAATGGAAAACTAATGTAAAGGGTGATTTTTATAAGAGTTATATTTTAGAAAATGAAAAAAAGAAACACAAAAATTTTACAAAAGTGAATAAAAATTTTATTTGGATCGATAAATCAATTCCTGCCATTTACTTTTTAAAGATTTCACTTAAATGTTGCCCGCGATTACGCTTTAAGTGGTACATTCTGATGATCCAATTTTGGCACACTTTTTACAAATTTCGGCCGGAATCTCATTAATGACGCATTCAATGTTGGCTTCAAAAGCAGAAATCGTATTTGGCTTGTCCCTATAGACAAAAGAATAAACATACCCCCCAAAAATAGTCTAACCAGGTCAAATCACACAATTTTGGTGGCCAATTGACTACAACAAAACGTGAGATTAACTGCTCACCAAATTCGCATCTCAATTGGTGCATGTGATTAGTTTTCATCGAACAGTGCCTTTCTCCATTGACCGTAACTTTGAGGCCTTCATCGTCTTTGAAGAAGTACGGCCCAATGATGCCGCCCGCCCATAAACCTCCGCCTTTTTATAAACCGCACCTAACAGTGAATTTTTGGGGATGCATTGGTAGCTGCTGAATGGCTCTGGCTGATCTGGTCTTCACTCCAAATACGGAAATTCTGCTTATTCACGAATCCATTTAGCCAAAAAGGAGCCTCGTCGCTGAAGACAATTTTGCGATAACACACATTTTTCATAGAGCACGAATTTTGATAATAAATTTCAATAATTTGCAAACATTGTTCAGGTGTAAGTCTATTCATTATGAAATGGCAAACCAAACTGAGCATAAATCAAGTGACAGCTGTCAAAAAAGGACCAACTCCGAAAAAAGTATTGCCAGATTGAAAACCACACTTCTAGAAAAAACACCCTTTATAAAACAGAAATCTGTATTAAGTATGTATTATTTTTCTTTGAGTGTAGACTAGACAGTATTGAAAACATTTTCAATTAAAATTAAAAGGACTTTGTTGTCTTTCTAAATATAGAACTAGGTACAACTTGAATTAAAATTGTTGTTGTTGTTGTTTTCTTTTAATTCCATTTCTTGAGTGTTTAAAGATTACACTGTTAATAGAGAAAGAGAGTTTCGGATTGAGAGAAACAAAGAACCATAATTCACCTCGCATGGATATTGGAGCAGGGTAACCAGGTTATGGGGACAGATGGTGAATGTTTAATATTTGTGGGGAATTTTATACGCTACAGAAATTATTGGCATAACTTTGAATTTTGTATTCTAATATGTGCGTAAAAGTATAGTTGTCAAATAGAAAGACCACTTTCCTTAAAAATCAACTCTCTTCTCTAATACTCGTTCACCTCGCTGAACATGTACCTACACATAAATATAATGACGTGAGTCATTATAGAAGGTGTGTGATTTTCCCAATATCTACTTCTCGAGCTTCGATTACAAAACAGAAAAACAATATCCAAGACTCCTTCAATCTTGAACATTTTTTGCATGCCGACCAAGAAAATTTTATGATTTAAGAATATAAAGAATATTTTGTTTACAATCTCTCAGGGCTCTCGTACGGTGGTCACTCAAAGATTTCGAACAAACGTTAAAGAGTCACTTTCAAGAACACAGAACTCCCATTGTATCTTAGTTAAAATAACCAAATGTAGCTTATTGGAAAGGTAATACGGAGAAGTATAGGAAAAAATGAACAAATGAATAGATTCGGGAAACCAAGTTTTCAGAAACATGTGATCCTTTGGAGATAAGTGATTATCTCTGGAATTACATTTTTGTCTGTACTTAAACTTAATTGCTTTGTAGACTTATAGCTTTGAGTTGAACACTCATGAATCGCCATGAGTTCTCTCTCTCTTTAAACCTCAATAAAATCGTATGAAAAGTGGTAGCACAAAAAACCTACATCCTTTTTAAGATATTTGGCTTAAAATAAATTAGCATCTAAGACTAAGTATACCGACCGGTCTTCAACTTCATATTTGTGATAAAGATATTATATATCACTACTAAATAATTCGTATATATTGATTTCAATGGCGTTGTCAGTTTTGATCTCTATTTTAAGGTTTCTGATTTAAGTTCATAAATCGAATAACTTCCCTTTGTTGAGACTCAAATTGCAGATATCTCGAAAATATTAAGTGATACTTAGACGAAAACGTAATTCACTCCGAATTTTTATGAAATTGTATTATTAAAGTTACATTTTTTCACAAAAAACCTACATACTTTAAAGATATTTTGCTTAAAATAAATTAGCATCTAAGACTTAGTTTGGTTTGCCTTTATAAAATTCTTTGTGAAGAAAGAGATCACTGACTGCCTCTCGCACATGCCCAACGATGCACTGAGCTCTTTTTTCTATGGAAATGAGGTGTTTATCCTTGTCTAGAATAAGTTAATAAACTTACACCTCAGCTGCTCATTGTTCTTGACAGTGACTTCAAAGATTGCTTTTTATTAAATTTTCTAGGCACTGAAAAGTATGCAACAATACTTTAAGGTCAAACTTCCAACTAGTCGCTCTTCATTAAATTCTCAGTTGAATTCTTGAAAATTTTAAACGTAACATTTTAAAACATAAATTTCCACATGTAGACGCACCTTAAACCCAACCATAAAACTTGACTTCCTCGTTACACTCAATGGGTCTCAATGTCTTTTGTATGTATGAAAAGCAATTCTCTTTGCGATTCATTTTTGATTGAAATTTAGTTGGTTACTTTCCATCTGAACATACAAATGATGAATACTTTCTTGCGCTTCCTTGCACTTGAAACTTTATTACCATCCTTATTTGCGCTTCACATTGAGACTTGCCTTTGCAATTCTCTCGCCTGTTTGTTACTTTGGTACTTAGCTTTTGTTATCGAAGGACGCCCACATTTATGACACTTTTTACTTAAAAAAAAAATAGCATATCAAAAACTCACCCAGAACTTATGGTCTGCTTCTACTAACTACCAAAATTACAAAAAAACTGAATAAGAAAGAAGGTTTTTACCTTTTACCGCAACGATACGCTGCTCCTTTTTTTTTTGTATTTTTGTTTTGTTATTCGCAAAATTGCCTCAGTTTTTTTCCAACCAATTTTTCATAGACTTCTTTGGGTACGTACATAAATACTTCAGTCATAGCAAAATCGATAGATAAATTCTTTTATTTGTGAATGTTAAAGTCTGCTGCGCTGCTGCGCTGCTGCCGCTCGTTGTTCGCTCTTGCCGTGTGCAAGAGCGAACACTTAATAAAGCTGACATTTTGTGCTATGGTTTCCGTTGTAGATGGAGTAGTGTTAGTAACTAGTTGCACACACATGCACAATTGGAAAGTATTGAATGAAGCTTCTACTACTCTTCAATGGCGGGCAAGCAGTCAGGCAGGGAGCGTTAGCAGACACCAAACGGAAGTTTATGAGAGAGAACGCCAACACACACACACACACACACACACGCACGCACACGTCAACCATACAGTGTCGCATAAAGGAAGTGGTAGCCACACATACACTGACTTAAGCGTCCGGGGGCAGCCCATTGCTGCATCTGCTCCTGAATGGAACTACCATATAGTTTTTGTTACTTGGGTGGCGGTAATGATAAATGATGCATTTCTGTGGCATAAAAAGAAGCCACTTTATGTCTTTTACCGCGCGCTCAAACTGCTGCCAATGCTGCTCCTGCTAATGCTGCTGCTGCTGCTGCTGCCGCTGCATTGTCAATATCGATGCCTTCGGGGTTTGTGTTCAATATTTTATGAGTGCGCAACATTTCATCAGACAAAATTCTTTTCTGCAAAATGGCACAAGCCAGCAAGAAAAAGCTGGGACAAGCTGGGACGAAAAACTCAAAAACATACACGAGCACGCTATGCTCAATTGGAAAGTAAATCGTTATTTTGTGCGCGAAAGTAATGCGATTTTAATAAATGTAGCCAGGAATGAAAAGAAGCCACCGACTCGGAGCGGAGTACGTGCTAGATACATGAAATGATAAATTGCACTTGAA
Source organism: Palloptera scutellata (assembly GCA_958295655.1). Taxonomy (NCBI): domain Eukaryota; kingdom Metazoa; phylum Arthropoda; class Insecta; order Diptera; family Pallopteridae; genus Palloptera; species Palloptera scutellata. The sequence goes on along the minus strand of OY282449.1, from coordinate 110,055,995 downwards.
GTTGATTTTTATACAGTACTATAGTATCTACCATATTTCTAGTCCGTTTTCTTTTATTTTCTTTTCCTTTTTTATAATGGAGAAGGTAAAAATTTGTGCGGTACTGTTGAAAAATTTGTTAGTCAGTACGCTCAAGCTGAACTGTATTGGTTGGATTTAAATCGATTTTTATTTAGCAGCGACTGGAAATATTTATCTAGCTGTAAATTTTAATAGTTAGCGGTAGTGATAACGATATTTTCGTAGGTTTACTGTCCAATTTTCATGCATGCTGCATGCATGGACTATTCTTAGAAATTTATGACTTTCGTATTAAACTTGAAGGGTTAACTGTTGCAACTTTGTTTATTTCGTATTTTCCAAGTGTATGTATACTGGAGTTCTGAAAAAGAGAGCGCCCAACGTTGAGAAGAAACCATTTTTTAAAGTGTACAATTGTTGTGGACTTAGAAATTGCATATGAAACATTCTTTATCTTCTGGGGAAAAAAACAAAAAAAAAAAAAACATTCAAATATTTTCTGTTTGTTTCGATTTTGAACGCCTTCATTAAATTTGTATTTACTTGGCGAAAACTCTTGTTGTTGTTGCTGGCTGCCACTGCTGCCTCGCGTCATAAGACATCACCTGCAAAAAATATGCGCCATTATATTCCAAAGCAAACGGACAACATGAATTTTCACTCAAAGAAATCTTCAGTTTTTAATTTAAAACGCTTAAGTTAACTTTCAAGTTGATGTACGGAAATTATTATTACCGTTATTTTCGTAAATGCCAGTGGATGGATATAAATCTACTATGTACATACTCCATGAGCTAGAGCGAATGTTAACAAGATTTAGCCAGTTGCCAGCCAACGCCAGGAAAGACGCGATGAGGACAACGAGTACAAAAATTGTTATGAGTTCAATTTCAGTTTTTCCCCCATCCTAGTTGTTCACTTTTCTCCCAACAACTTTTGTTAAATGTTGCTAAAGTGACGACAGCAGCGTTGTTGTTATTGCTATTGCAAAAACCAAGCCAAAGACAGGAGAAAGGAAAAAATAGACTCAGAAAAAATGCAAAAAAAAAAAAAACACAAGCGCGCTAGAAAATGCCTTTTTGCTTTTTATGCTTTTTGTTTTTGTTTTTTGTATCTTACAAAATGCACACGTTTCAAAACGAAATAACAAATTTATGTTGTGGTAGCGACAACAGCGCGCCTCAAAGTATGCAATGGACTTTTTTGCGACGACCAAAAATTGTGCGCTATTTTCTGTGCTGTGCTCCGTTGTTGGGGTTACTTTGCGATAGCGGTAGCACAAATTCAAAGGGAATTTTTGAAATTTCGTCCTTCTCGTTATAGTTGCAGTTGTAAGTAGATAGCGACCGCAACAAAGCGGCAACTGCCAAAGTTGGTGGTGCTGGTGCTGGTGCTGGTGAAGGCATTGGTCTCGGTCATAATCATGGCTGCCTGCCTGCCATGTTGCTACTTTTGTTGATTGTGGAGGGGAATGGCAAAAATGTGCCCTGCTTGTTTATTTGGTTTGTTTTTTATGAAAATTAATTTATTAGTGGTTAAAGAGGACACTGAACTTAGCCTGCAGAAACACACAGAGTGGGAACCAATTAAATGTTAACGTGTAGTTTAAATTTACATGACAAATTTTACAATGAATGCATTCGCAGGTAATGTATGCATATGAGGGCTTTACAAAAATAATTTCAACATTTTCAACTTTTAAAGGGTAACCAAAAGTTTATTCAGCTGTAGTCTATGAAAAAATATATAATTTGTAAATCAAATGCAAAAAATATACATTTACTCTTTTCTGATCAGCCTGGGTAAGTCAGCCTACTAGACTCAGGTACCTGAGCTTAGACAGTTAAAGCTACAAATCGGAGACTCTAACGCAAAGAGAGTTTCGTTATGTGATTAGCTCAGACACAATTTGGGTTTCCTTTCTGGGTGCTGCAAACTGGGGGAGCTTATGACAAAGCTCTGCATGGAACAGAATAACACCAGCCATTTTTTGGTAAATGAGAATATGACCCTCGAACATTATCTCCTGCATACAATCGCAGAAAAAGATATCAGGGGCAAATATTCTTTGATTACCTTGAACATCATAAATTTCTTTACTGAGATTCATCAGTGCGATTGTACTTTCTTCTCTAAAATTATGTCTATAAAATTCTTCTTATTGAGGGTAGTACAATTGTCCTAACTGATCCCAGTTCACTTCACCTAACCTATTAACATCTACCATTAAAATATTTCCCATTGAAAGATACTAAGACTGTTTTGAAGAAATTTTTCCTTGAAAGAAAAAACTTTCTTTTTACTGGATTATTGAAAAAATAGCAATCAACTGGAAAAAATATTATCTCATTGGGATCAGTGAGAATCAAAAATTTTGTAATTTTGTAGTGTTTTACTCCAGGTAAATATGTACATTGTATATTCGTAATTTATCTAAATTAAAGAATTCTAAGTACTGCTTGAAGACAGTAGGTATAATTTAGTCAAGGTATGCCTGAAAGTATGCAATAAACTTTTTTTGTACAATCTCAAACTAAGGATTCATTCTACGTTCTACGATGTTAATTTTAAATAATTTATTTTCAAGTTTTTCTGTTAAATGTTAAACAATTTAAATGCAATTAAATCTTGTTTTGTTAAAGAAAAATTTTATTTTAAATAAAATTAATATTCCTCAGAAAATGGTATCTATTCATAGCCGCTTTGACCTTTCATTTCATTTACTTTCTATAAAATCATAAACGCATGCACACTTGCACACGCACTCACACATAATCAGTATGTATAGCAATTAAGCAACCATTTGTTGATTGCGCTTTCATGTCCTTTTTGTGAGTGTGTGTGTGTGTGCGTGGGAGTGTGCTTAAATGGTGTTTCTTGTGAAACATTAAACCTTATCTTGCCAATGTGTAGCTGAAACATAACACGTACACACACACACACACACACACACACACACACACACACACACACACACACACACACACACACACACACACACACTAACATATAGGTACACTCATACATACATTCATGTGATTTATTTCTGCAGAACCTCAAAATAAACTCATATAGTACATGCCGACAAGAAGAGAAGATGAAGAAACTATAAGGACGCACCGTTTGCATTTTACTTTCCCTTGATTATTTCAACATTTGAACCTGAGCGACAGCGGAGCGCTACCATAAATGCCATAAAGTATAAGCCAACTCAGAGAAAAAAAAAATAAGTAAAATAAAAGTGTAAAGAGAAGACGAAATGAAAGATGAACGAAAGGGAAATTGAGGGACCTGAGGAGAATGCAGGAAAGAAAACTGAACTGCTTGTCTACATTATGAAAAGCGTGTTGACGTTCTCATTTTATTTTCTCTAACCGGCATGCACCTTTCTGTAGATATCCCTCTTTAGACCATACCTCACTATATCTGAGCATGTGTGTGTGTGAGTGTGTGAGTGTGTGTGTGTGTGTGTGTGTGTGTGTGTGTGTGTGTGTGTGTGTGTGCGCTGTAACGTAAATTGAGGAAGCACGTCGCCTTTGCCATTCAACAAGATGCCAAGCAAAGTTGTCTCATACATCTTCGTCTTCCGTCTTCCATCGTCCGTCTTCAGCTTCATCTTCGTTTATATTTTACACCGTTGTACGTTCGTTTATGTATTTTTATCTTCTTTCTATACGCTGTGCTTATGTGTGTCTATAGTAAAGTGTATCCTTTTGAATTTTGTGAGGTACTGCTACTGATGCTGTTGATGTTGCTGCTGTTATTCTTTTTTGCTAGCTGCAAGTTATGAGTGAGTGATCTTATCTCATGCAGGAGTGCTGAATATCCTTTCAGAAGAGTATAGTGGTTGTCTATCTCTATATTTCACTATCTACTTCGGCTGTCTGTCTACATGCCTGCCTGCTGCTTTTCTGCCGCCTGCCTTCTCTCCTTCCTAACCTTAGCTGCTTGTCTGCCAACCTGGCTGACTGACTGGCTGGCTGACTGGCTGACTGACTGGCTGGCTGACTGGCTGGCTGTTTAGTTGGCTAGGTGACTGCATTGGCTGCATTCTCTCTGTTTTTGTAAATGCGCTAAACTCACGTGGCATAAAGCTCAATCATTGATTCAAAGAAAATTTGCAACGAAGCGTATGAAAAACTATATATGTATATTTATATTCAACGTTGCTGCCAGAATATGCTGGCTGGCTGGCTGGCTGGCGTCTGTATGCATGTGTTGGTTGTTGGGTAAAAATTAACAAGAGAAATAAAAGAAAAAACAAAAAAAAAGGAAAATCAACAAGAAAACACTGCGAACTATATAAAATGATTTGCATAGAAAAAGGTTAATGTCCTTTCGATGTGTGTACATATATGAAGGTGAGTGTGTATGTCTGACTGAGAGCATATACATGTATGTATATATGGATCAAAATGTTATGCATTAAAAAATGAAAATAGTTGCAGCGAACGAGCAAAGGTGGGTGGCTGAGTGCGAGCAAAAGAAATGAGAGTAAATGGAAAAGTGTCACCAAAGGATATATGCATGCATGGAAAGGATATAACTTAATGTGAACATATTTAAAAAGCGTACATGTAAATATAAGTAGTATAGCATATACATATGTATGTATGTCGGCCGGACTTTTTATGTAATTATGTGTATAAAGCTGTGTCTATTGAGCATTGTGCTTTGATAAGCGGATTATAAATTTACTTATTGAAAAGAGAGTAATTGAAAACCTTATTTGCTCTTCTCTTTTGATTTCATAGAAATCAAATTATTTCTACAGCCATTTACTGCACCTCATTTCATAAGTAAATGAGGTGAGAAGTTGTAACTAGCAATCAGCAATCAGCCGATTCACAAGGTGTCGTATTCAGTGACGTATACTCTCAATTATCGTTATATAAACTCTCTCGTTATTCATAAAAAATTTCACAACATTATGATTAGCAAAATCATAAATACCATTTTTTCACATTGTATATTTTTCGCAATGGTTTTTTCTTTTGGTTACTTAAAGAGAAAAAGTGTAAGAGAAAGACCTCATAAACAAGATCTTTTTAACTAAATCAGTGACGTGCATAGACAAGAGCGTATTGAGTAGTAAGTAAGTACAACAACTTCATCATTCTAGGGCAGGCCTTTGAACGCGTGCATAACGGTTTTTGAGCATCCCATATACAACACATTGAAAGAGAGAATATCTTCACACTCTTTGCTCATCTTTGAACTACAGCAACAATTACCCAGAAATGAAAAGAACTCGCGTGTAAAGTGAAACTACTCAAGGTCAACTTCTTTCTAAAAATTTAAATCATACATGCATGAACAATAGATTCCACCTTTGTTTTTGTAAAATATAAAAACAGATAAATTTGATAGAGACAAATGTGTGCATACTTTTAGGATGATATGACAAAAAAAAAACCACAACAATAGCGAACAAAATTATACATTGACACCGAGTAACTCAAGCTTAAAAACACAAAAAATGGGATTTGTAAATTTTGTTTTTGGTTTTTTTTTTTATTTTAAATACAGCGAATCAAATATTATTAAGAAATGAATAGATTAAATAGATTAAATATTGCTATTTTATAAATTGGCATATCATGTTTGTTTAGGCCAGTAGCCATAATTTTAAGGATCATTAGGTTTAAGTTCATTTTTTGTAACCCTGGCAACACTTACCAGCTCGATTTTCCTTTCGTTAAGTTTGGAGAGAAAAGCGGGGGTATTTCGTCAATCTTTAGACCGAAATTTTTAAAGAATTTGTTATTACTAAGCGAGACGCCGACGAGTGAAGACGCCCACCGCAGCAACCAACCCAATATTAGAATATCCGTTACCTGAGGCCCCTACTCTAATCAGGAAGGAAAATTGAGTTGGAACAGCTGTGCCCCAATTATATTTTTATACCTATAATAAATATTGTTGGAACAGATACTGCTGCTTTTCTTTTTTTCTACTCGACTTATTTCAACTTCTCTCGAGATCCCTCCTCGTGCGGAAACGCAAAGCCCTCAGCCTTTCACAATGTGTGTTTAACCCATTCTTTTTCTAATTTTCCTTCCTATTCTACATATGCGTTTCTTTATTCTTTTGAATACTTTCAAGCTTTTCCCATTTTATATTATACATTTTCATTTTCTTTTCAATGAAATAATATTGTAAATTTAAATACGGAATCCTTGTGTTTCAATTTCAATTGTAAATAATTCATCCCTCCTCCTCTTTTAAAATTTGTGAAAAGCGCGTTACGCGGGGCCTATGTATGACCACCGAAATGTATTAATTTACAATTAAAACCTTAAGCACACTTTTAGGATTGAGTTAAATTACAGCATAACTGACTTCAGTTGTAATCGAACGCGCAACATAAAGTTTGACTTAAAAACTGAGTATAAATTCCTGCTGTAAAAAATGTTTGGTGCTAAAGCAAAATTTGATATAAAAAATATGATTTTCAACAAAAATAGTGTTTAGTGTCTTGGTCTATTGTCTTCGGAGAAAATGTTTGCTGTTAACCCTTTTTCTACCAGGATAAGCTTGTAACGTAAAATATCGCGCAGTGACTATAAGTAAGTCACTTGTATTAAAAAACCACGCAAAAATTTTCCCAGTTTAAAAAATAAATATAGTAGTGAATGTATTAGCTTAAAGTAAAAAAGCTAAACGATTTCCATATAAACTTTACAATTAATATACAGATACATACTTATGTATAATGACTACATATAGCTATTAATTATTTCTTACACGCTTAACTTAAGGCAAATTACAGCTTTCTGAGAATGCTCGTTGCAAATATTTTCTTCACACATTTGACAGCATTGCATGGATGCTCTTCCCTTTTCGTACGGACATAGGTGGCATCGATGTCGCACCTTTTTTTGTGGTGGTGACGAGAGTGAATATACTGACGTTGTTGAAATACTTATTTAATGCTTCGTCAATGGTTGATAATTTACTGCGTGATAATCCTTTCAAGCTTCTTCTTTGAAAATTTGGCATAATAAGCTCCTGGTCGCTGTGTCGTAGTGGTAGTGCGTTAGACTGCTACGCAGAGTGTTCGGGGTTCGAACGTCGGCACAGGCAAAATCGAAAAAAGTAGAAAAAATCATTTTTCTACACGGCACCACCTCTTGTCAGGCAATGGCAAACCTACAAGAGTAAAAATTACCTATGAAAAGCTTTTCGCTTCGCCGTTCGGATTCGGCATTAAGCTGTAGGTCCCTTCCATGGCAAACCTACAAGAGTAAAAATTGCCTATGAAAAGCTTTTCACTTCGCGATTGGATTCGGCATTTAACTGTAGGTCCGTGAATGGAAATTCATGTACAAATACTATATAACACGCACAACATAAGTGGATGCAAAGAGCTCGGCCTAGGCCCTCCATGGGCTGTTGTGTCATTAAAAGTAAAGTAAAAGTAAACTCCTGAGTCAAGTCTTTCAAAAACAACTTGCGGCGAGTATCTTTTTTGACTTTATTCCAATCAGCATACAATTATGTCCAAGTGGTCGCTGTGGCGTAGTGGTAGTGCGTTGGACTGCTACGCAGAGTGTCCGGGTTCGAATCTCGGCACAGGCAAAATCAAAAAAGTAGAAAAAATAATATTTCTACACGGCACCACCTCTTGGCTGGCAATGGCAAACCTACAAGAGTAAAAATTGCTATGAAGAGCTTTTCACTTCGCCGTTCGGATTCGGCTTAAACTGCAGGTCCCTTCCATTCATGTTCAAATATAACACGCACAACATAAGTGGATGCGAAAAGCTCGGCCTAGGCCCTCCATGGGCTGTTGTGCCATTAAAAGTAAGTAAAATACAATGATGTCCATATAATCTTTGCGGCTATACCAGAGGCAATTTCAATATCGATTGTGCGTTGCCATTTTTCACCGAACCGCTCAATAGCATATGCATTTGTACATTTAACTATTATTTTTATTGCCTCATTATCAAACAACAAGGAAAATGCATCAGAAACAATTTCTATTTGTTTTCCTGGTGGCAATTTTGCCTCGGTGTTTTTTGCCAGTAGCAAAGCGGACTGACTGACACTGAGTACCGTCCTTACCTATGAACAATATGTGCCCCATCCGGTATTTCTTCACCATTTGATAAATTCATTTCGTCTTTCAAATCGGAGGTGGTTTCACAAATGTCTGCTTCACTGTCCGATGGCGGGAGCTCCTCAATGTCATCAAAATTCTTATCAATTTCTGCCTCATCACCAGTAGCATCATCGTCGCTGCTCGTTAGAGCTCTTTGAATCTCTTCTGTATTTAAACGTCTTTTAGTGGACATGTTTGTTATCAACTGCATAAATTTAGGTACAATTACTCTTGATTATCTGCACTGCACTATTGCTTCATTATAATTAACAAACCTGGAATCAACTTGCACAGTTTGCAAAAACTGTAACGTTTATTTTATCAATCGGCGCCAAAACACACCTAACCGTGCCAAACATCGAACGCAACCGAATATTTTTGTATTGCAGCGCATCTCATAGTCAATGAAAGTGACGTAATGTAAATACACACATTTTCAGTGCCTTTGCTTCGTCCGACATTTGCAGTACCGTTAGTTTCAACGAATTTTGCTACGCAACATTGATGTTTTGCCAGAGTTACCTACATTCACTGCGTGGTACTTAACGCCAGGAAAAGTTTCAATTGTCCATGAAAATAACAAAAGAATTTATAAAATTACAAATGTTGCATTTTCTTAAAGGAAATTGATTGAAAGAAGAATACGTGGAGCTATGGGTCATTATGATTAACACTTTGAAAAGTACACTTGTTTTAATCTCAGAATAGTGACGCGAAGTCGCAATAGTGACGCGAAGTTGTTGTGATCGTCGAGGGGGCGGATGTCCCCACCGTTTTTTAGTGTATAAACTTATATTTTATACATATACTTATGTACAATGCACTCGCGAAAATCTGTCTTTTTTTTCTGTGTTTTTTTCGTTTAAGTAATTCAAACACACGCCGCGTGGTTCTAATAAAAACAATCAAAAACTAATAAATTAATTAATAAGTATATAACAGAGATATAAAATAACGGGAACAACAATAATCAATAATAACAACAAAGCAGCACCCACAGTCAGCAGAATTGCATTGCTGTTGATTTCGTTTTCCTTCTCTTCCATGACCATTTCGTTGGCGCTACATGCGGTCATAGTCGGCATTGATAAACTGAAATTCATTGTGGTAAAGGTATAACACTTGCCACAATGGCTGTCTATCCCTTTATCGGTTCCTTACTATAATTGCATTCCCTGCCTCCTGTCTTGCTTTAATTTTGTCTAGGGTTATAAATGTGGGGAAATTTTAGTATAGCTTTTTGTAATATTCGCGGACTCAGATCAAACTTCTTCTCTGTATATGCGTATATATATAGAGAAGAAGTACCTCCATAAACCCCATTTAATGGCACTAGGTGAGACTCAGATATGTGAGGGTGCAAATCCACTGGATTTTCACGTACCAGGGTATCGGCTGGTGTCATTATTCTCTCCCCACAGGGGTCTTGCCATTCCATTTTTATGAATGAGGATATCGCGTACCAGTGCCAGCAACAACTTTATATGACAGATGCTGAGTTCAACTCCATGTGGGAGTTAAGTTCAGCGTTCAGTCTCATTTGCTGCACTTCTGTTTTCTTTATAAAAGCCCGAATTCTGATAGGGATTCTACTTTTAATAAGTTAGATTCCCTTTCCGATTCGATCGCTTCTATTTTGGAATCATATGCGTGCAGTGAAATTGTGGTTGCTGGTGACTTCAATGTTCACAATTCGGATTGGTTGTGCCACTCAAGCCATACAACACCCGACCCGAAGGTCTGTATGTCGAGTTATTTGCCGAGTCGAACGACCTGACTCAATTAGTGACCGAACCGACACACATTCCGTGTATCGCAGGGTAAGCAGAAAACATCCTTGACCTATTTCTCACCTCTCATCATGACATAGATGATGTAAGTGTCGACGCACCTCTTGGGAACTCGGATCCTAGCATCCTTTCTGTATTCTAGAATACTCAACCCTTTGACGGTAGCTCCAATGCGATTAACGTGGCTTTACGGAAAGGCAAATTGGAATGGTCTCAATAAGTTTTTTGAAAACTTTAATTGGAAATTGTGTTTTACCGATAAAAACATAGAAACCAGTGCTAAAATGGTAGAAGAAATAATTCTATTAGGAAAGCGGTCTTTCATTCCCAATAAAACGATTAGCGGTAAACTCAAAGACAATGCATGGTTTAATGCGCCTTGCAGACAAGCAGTCAAGTCCAAAGAGGTCGCTTTCAGGAACTGGCAATCTAATAAGAATGTCAATACTGAAAAGTTGCGTAAACAGGAAAGAAATCGCTGTAATGCCACTCTAAAGCGGGAAAAGTTTCTACACGAACAGCGCTTGACGCGCAAAGTCTTACAATTCCATAGGAGTGGTACGCATTTTTGGTCATTTGTAAAGAGAGTAAAGAACCAAACGACTTCGTCAATTCCAACTCTTTTTACAAGTGATCGCCTCGTCACTAGCTCGGTTAACAAAGCGAACCTTTTAGCTAACATTTTCGCAGAGAATTCTTCTTTGCCAGCTAGCGATCAACCAATGCCCGTTATCGAATCTGTATCTTGTGCTATACCTGACATACATTTTCGAACTCGAGTAGTTAAAAGAGTTCTTGCAAATCTTAACATAAACAAGGCTTCGGGACCCGATGGCATTCCAGCCCACGTATTGCGAGCTTGAGCGAAAACGCAGGCGCGACCGTTGCGCAATCTTTTCAACATTTCATACACAACTGGTGTAATTCCGTCTTGTTGGAAAGTTGCCAATGTCCAACCAGTTCCTAAAAAGGGTAAGACTACAGACCCTGCGAACTATCGCCCCATCGCAATCTGTTCTACGCTATCCAAAGTCATGGAAAGTGTAGTTAACTTCTACTTGGTGAAATATCTTGAGCAAAACGAATTGCTTAATGACCGCCAATACGGTTTCCGTCGAAATCGCTCTACGGGCGAACTCATGGCGGTCCTCACTGAGCACTGGTACCATAGCGTCCATTGCTTCGGTATTATGATATTTCATTTTATTTTCCAAGACATGCACTGTTTCTGAAGTATCCTCGAGGTTCACACGACGAGGCTCACACGAAGTATCCTCGAGGTTCTCACGTTTCGAACGATGTTCTTGCTTTGCTTTAACCGCTGGAATACTTTAAGTCTTCCAATACAATACTGTAATTTAGAAAATTTTGGGTAATTTCAGTGTATGAAAATTAGTTTTGTTGATATTGAATGTTAGATTAGTCTCGACTGTAAGGCAATTTGAATGCCATACGGTCGACACTTTTCATACTGTCATGAAGAATCTAAACGATGCTCTTCTTCTTACGAATCGCACTCTTGATAACTAAATGTATCATACGTAATGTTGAATTTAAGCAGAAAATGCACCCGTCTTGTTGTTCCCCTACCAAGTATCAACTACTCACTGTTCGTTATGCGATCAACTGTGTCAAGGAAAAGCTGATTGGAAAAAGAGCAAAATTGCAAGTAATTTTTCTTAAATTCAAGGAGAAATAAAGACTGAGAACACATTCAAAATTTCCATACTTAAAATGTTAATTACTTTTATTAAGGGTATGTCAATTTAAAGTTTACATAAGTTCGAGTATGTTTGTGTGTTTGTACAGTCTCGTAAATCTTCCTACATGACCACACAAATATGTCAATGCAATAAGTTTCATTCATTTCATTTTCACTTTATAAATTGCATGAACACATGCACACACACACACACACACACAAGTACATACATACATGCAAAAACATTACTTCCCATATATGTATGTTGTATGTTGTATAAATATATCCACATGAGAAAATGAATACCTCTTTATAACACAAAAAAGATACAACAAAAAGAGGTCAAGGATGTGCCCGTCATTGATACCTGCAGCTTTTCGTTTTTCGACTATTTTTCCTTTCTCCAATACTTGCACATAATATAATACATACATTTTTTCGATTTATTTATAATGACAAGTAAAAACGAATACAAACTGAAGGGAAAACGTTAAGAAGTTTATAGTTCAGCGTGTGAAATGGGTTGGTTTGTTGCCATCTCAATGCCATCGCATCAATCAACTGGAAATATTACTCTTTTCCATGGTCATACACGAAATTTTCACTTTCAAATAAATAAATAAAATATAATTTATTTGTATTAAATTTAACATCAATTCAATTTAAGACTTTTATACTTCTTTAAGTATTTTCTTCTATTTATTTGGGTTGGCACCCAAATCTTTTACTACAACAATATTCCTCAGTTAACTAAAAGGTTCAGGTTCAGAGAAAATCTGCTTAGATTTTCGACCACCTTTAATTTATTTCTAGGACAAAGGACGCAACGCAAATGTCGCAGCCGAAAGGTAGACCAAAGCTGTAAAGAGGATTGCAACAACCGACAGGTGAATGAATGTCGGTCGCTATAACACAGAAGAGGAAGAAAAATACCATATCATAATATTACTTTACGCAACTACACACGCACTCCAGCAGGCACGTGAGCACGTGTACAAGTTGTAAAAAGTATACCAACTATTATTATCTTCATTCCCCAAACACAACAACTATAACTAAAAAGCAAAAAAGGCAAAGCCAGCAATCGACAACAGTGTTAAAAATTTAATATTGTTGCTGACACGGAGAAACAACAACAGCAGCAGCTACAACAAAATTTGTAGCATACCTAAATGGGCAATATAAAATATAAAAATGTTCCCAGAAATCCAAAAAGAAAAAAAGAAGAGAACATTTTTTTTTTAACAATTACGAGTTACAACATCTTCATGACCTCACAGCTCAACTGAACTGTGCACGCTCTCACTCTCACATATACACGTACTTTAAATGAGAATGCCTAGTATATAGTAACTAACGCATCCATTGGTTTCGGAGAGAGAGCCGCGCGGCAGTTTGAAGTTTATATTTTCCCCTTAGAAAAATTCTTTCAATTCAGGAGCAATGATCACAATGCTTCACTCCTCCTTGTTTCTGGTAGTGCTTGCGCATTCTACATACCGCATATGCTGCCGGAATATAAGTATGTACATATGTATACTTATATAGAGTATCCCCATTTTATTACATTTGCGAAAGAGTACATCATAAATTTATATATAAGGTTGCTAACCGTACTCTTTTGAAAAGAACTTAAAAGTACCTAATGCAACAAAACACTCTCTTTAATTATAGACAAAACGGTTTTTGAACATCCCATATGGAAAGAGTGAAGCTGCCTCTGCTTGTATTGCATGAGCATGGGCCCAATTCGCATACAAATAATTTCTAGCATAATACTTATAAGAAAAATGATCGATTACGATGCCGGCTCTCTCAGTGTCTTTTCATGTATTCTACTTATGATACTCTGTTTCTCTCGCACTTAAAAGAAACTAAAATAACTTATATAGTAAGAGAGTAGGAGTTACATCTCGTGTATTCTATGGTTTACAGTTGACTGCGTGTGTACTCCCTCGCTCTCCGAATTAAATTCTTGTACTAAAAGAAATTCGTAGGAGAATTTTTCACTGAAATTATTTCTATTGGAAAAAGCCAGTTTCCAACTGTTTCGTATTGATCTATGATATGAACAGTGGATGGAAGTGATTACCAATGTGGTAACTCAACGTTGAATTATATTTTCAATAGAGATCTCTCTACGTTACTTTACGCTATGTTGACATAATCAATCTTCATGGTTTAAGACCTAAGAGGAAGAAACAATAAGTTCTTTCGGGCAATCATTTATCTGAAGATCACTCCTTAATTATTCTGGTAGTTTTTCTCTTCGTACTCTCGAAAAGGAAATCACAAAAACACAAAATATCTTAAATGGCTGTAAAATATATTGAATCAACGACAAAAATCCAATATCTGCAAATTCTGTGTTATTTTGTAAAGACTCTCAGAGAGGTCCTTCAGGTCCTCCTATTACTTACTTTACTTTTAATGGCACAACAGCCCATGCATGGACAGCCTAGGCCGAGCTTTTCGCATCCACTCATGTTGTGCGTGTTATATTTGTACATGAATGGAATGGACCTACAGTTTAATGCCGAATCCGAACGGCGAATTGAAAAGCTTTTCATAGCATATTTTACTCTTGTAGGTTTGCCATTGCCTGCCTGCCAAGAGGTGGTGCCGTGTAGAAATAATATTTTTTTTTCTATTTTTTTGATTTTGCCTGTGCCGAGATCCTCCTATTGGTGTACTCTTTTATTTTGAGTTTATAAAATCTGGTAAGCCTTTTCACATACATGTGCCTAAAAGTGTACTATGTCGATTGAAATGTGAACACACAATTCTCTTTAGTTCGTATGTGTAGATATGTATGTGTATCTTCATGTTCAAACATTAAAACGAAACATTGAAACTGTTACGTTGCGAAATGAAAGGAAAAAATGTAGAGAACGTGCTGTTACGCAAGTGCCTATGTTGCTATACCTGCTCTATTATATTATTGCACTGCGCCTAAAAGTCAACTACACAAAAATGAAAAATAAATGTACAAAGAATTTAATACTTCTATGTATGTAGTAAGTATTAAGTGTGGGCATTCAGCACATGATGGCCATCAGCAAAATGTGCGAGTGAGTGTGTGTGTGTGTGTGTGTGTGTGTGTGCGAGGGAAGGGAATATGTGTTGGTCATGGCCGTAACATGAGGCTCATATAAACGTGAGTTTATTTGAGAGGATGTTACATAACAGTCAACCTCCCACCTTTCAACCAGCCCATCGTTTTACTACACACCTTTAACAATTTCACCTACATACATACATACATTTTATACTCATGTAAAGACACACACATATGCAAGTATATGTATGCACATATGTGTGTGTGTGTGTATTTGTGTATGTAGCACACTTTTATATTACTACATATATGGCAACTACTTCCTACTATGCCATAATGTTTCAAAGAATTTTCAGAAACACAATTTGAAATGGTTGCTGACTTTTGTGATCTTGTTACACTTCAGTTGCAGCAATATAGCCACAGCAATAGTACATGTTGCAGTTGCATTTTTGCTACAATTTTTATATTTTATTACTTTTATGTTTGTTATTAAATTTTCAATAGCATAGTACTATTTTGTTGTTGTTTGTTTTGCCTCACTCCTGTTGTGGCTTCAAGGAGCAGTAGAGTAATTTTCGAAAATCGTTATATTAAATTTGATTCATATATATTTCTTCCTCATTTTTGCGCTTTTTGTGGGTAAAAGAAGCAGGTTAAGTGCTTAAGTTACTGTAGTAGTGCTTAGGTTACTACTGCAATGCTAGCAGCGGCTATTAGAATATACATAAAATTACAGGGCGAAAGTTTAAGGAAATTTTTATGTTTAGCAGTTGAAAGCCCTTCAAGTGATTTTCGTTTTCAAACAGTGTATGTACATATTCCTTGCAACAAGAGAGACCAAGTAAATTACCTGAGTTAAATTGAGCTTAGGTTTGGAATTTTAGGAATTTATGAGAAACGTTTTTGATTACAAGCGAGTTAATTTAGAATATTTTTCTAAACGTTGATTTAATTGAACCTTTCAAATGCTTTTCAACTGATTATTAAAAATCTTTCTTATTTACTTCGATAAAACCACCAAAATGCTTTTAAGTATTCTTAAAAAAAAAAACATGAAACCATAAAAGTTTCTAGCTATAAAGAAAATTGAGTATAATATAAATATTCAAAATGTACAGAACCAATATTAATATTTTTAAAATTACAGGAAAGGGGTAGGGTCAACACTTGGAATTAATCGATTAATCGTTTAGTCAAAAATTCTCATTAATCAAAATACTTGATTTATCAATTATGTACTACTGTGGGCAAAAGTTAGTAAGACTTTGTTCATAATTTCAAATTTTTTTATTCATTCTTCCAAATCTATTTCGTCCCCTTCAAAGTAATCCCCCCGGCCCCAATACACTTGTGCCAACGTTTTTGTTTTTTCCAATTCTCGAAACAGTTGTTAAAGTCAATTTCCGGAATAGCCTTCAATGCGCTTAGCGATTCATGTTTAATGTCTTCAATTGACTCAAAACGGTCAAACGGTCCACGAAGCGGTTTTTTGAGTTTAGAAAATAGCCAAAAGTCACACGTGCTGGTGCTTAGTCAGGCGAATAGGGTGGTAGGGTGGTTGCCGAACGATATCAGTCGAATTTTTGGCAAAATGGTCTCGTAAAACCAATGCAGTGATTTTGGAGCCAATCGTGCATTCACTCTTCTTAGGCCCAAATGATGTTTTAAAATGGTTTTCACTGATCCTTCCGATATTCCAACGATGCCAGTAAGGTCTCTGACTGTTAATCGTCGATTCTCGATTCTCGAGCACCAATTCCTTGATTTTATTGACGTGTTGATCATCAGTTGATGTTGATGGCCGTCCTGGACGTGGTTCGTCGTCAACGCGTTCTCGACCATCTTTGAACAATTTGTACCAATCAAAAACACTTGCTCGCGACATACAATTATCACCGAAGGCCTTTTGCAACATTCTGAACGTTTCGGCACCAGAACAGATTTGATTTGATTCCGCACACAAAATTTAATGGAACTTCTTTGTTGAATAATTTCACTCATTGTGAAAATCGCCGAATGCACTTTTTGTGCAGAAACTTCAGAGAGACAAGCGTATACTAAACACTAATGATTATTTTGATGTGACATGTGACATTTGGCACAGATGTCACCGACAGTCATACCAACCTTAAAAAATAATATTTTGATGAATGGGTTTCCGCGCGAAATTTAAATGAAAAAGTCTTACTACTTTTCGCCCACAGTAGTATTTGATTAATCAAGGTCAATCAAAATAAAACTAATCGCTTAATTAGGTTTTTTTCTTATTCATTAAAATTGAAATTATTTAATTAATCAAGATTTCAATTATTTTTGAATAAAGTTATTTCAACAAAATATTTGTTTGGATTTTTTTAATACTTCTTTTTATAAGCACGAGGAAAATACATGAACACATTTGAAATTTTTATTTCCAAAATGGCTTAATTAATCAAATTTTTTTGATTAATCGCTTAACTGATTAATGAAACATTTGACCACTTTTCAGTTTAATGTTAATTGAGCCTGGCCACACGAGCGCACTTATGCTGCGTAAAACCGGTGTAAAGGGACCAAAAACATAATAAATCCTAATCAGAGACGTTTTTTTTATTTTATTTTTGAGGGTTGAATTTTCATTTTTTTACTATACCACAAATTATTTCTTACATCATGAAAATATTTTATGTCTGTGTAGCTTTGAACAAGTGCGCGAAACTTATTTTACAACATGGGCACCTGCTTTTGTGTCTCCAGGCTCATTTTTGTATTGGGCAGAGCCGATACATAAAGTAGAAAGTACTCGGATTCGCAAAGGAATTTCCACTACTCGATTCCAGAAAAAAAAAATAATATTTTTAGTACTCAAAAGTACCATACTTCGTTCTTCCGTATCGTTCCGATATTTGTGTTCTGTTTGGAATTCAAACTTGTACTTAGTTTTGAATTGATACATCAACTCAGTATCGAAGATTTGGCCATCTGGAGGTTGCGTATTTTATTGCTTCCGAAGGCAAGAGAAATTTAAGCAGTGCTGCCATAGGGAATTTCAGGCTCTTCTCTTCAGAAGTGATTTGCAAGAATTAAGTCATCTGCCAGGGTATCTCTCTGTGCTTTGGCCTCGTAATTAAGATTTAACTAATTTAACGGACATTTCGTTAAGAGCTCTGCTCCCATTAGTGGATTATTAAGAAGAAGAAAAAAACTGAATCATGGAATTTTTAGATTTCACTGAATTCCGTAATTTCACTCTAAATTAAACAGATGCCAGAGAAGGGCATCTTCAAAACCTCACTTAAACTATTTCAGTAATAAAATAATCTTCATCTTCATCGCACATGCATTTGAATTGTTGCAATTTGCTAATTAATTAAGTGTGTGTGTAAGTACTTTAAATTATTCATTGTAATTATTTGTCCAACATTAAACTTTGTCTACTTTTTAACAAAGTCTACTTTGATTTCTTTCTTACTATTAACCCACATTGAGTATTCATTGGTGGGTATTTTAACATGGTGGGTACCAAGCCCGACGCACAACCATTCATTCCATGGCCATGGAGAAGCCCGCCGCACACATTAGTTAACTCACTGACGGTTGTCAGATCGCTATCCAGGGGACCGCACGAGGAGGCTGTGTGTCGACTTGAAACGTAGAAGCGCAAGGATCGACCATGGACGCACCTGCGACTGTCACGAGCTTTACCTTGTGTCCTACGCCCCAGGCAAGCGGAGGCTAACTCTTGCCAACAGGTGTTACTACGGGCTCTGGCGCAGTAGGCAATTGAGAAGTAGAGCCCTCTCTCGACCGACGAAAGTAACGCTCTATAAGTCCCTCATCCTTCCCGTCCTAATATATGGCGCAGAGACGTGGACATTGACCATCAATGATGAGAGGAAGATACTCCGTTAGATCTACGGTCCAGTATGCGTGGACGACGTATATCGAGTAAGATGGAACGATGAGCTGTATGAGCTGTACGCCGACACTGACATAGTCAAGCGTATAAAACTCCAGCGGCTTCGCTGGCTGGGTCATGTTGAGCGAATGGAAGAAAGCGCTCCGCTCCGGCTACAAGGGTGTTTTATTCGAACCACGGTGGAGGAACACGCAACACAGAAGGGGACGTCCTAATCTCCGTTGGAAAGACCAGGTGCAGGGCAACCTGACTGCACTTGGCCTTATCAACTGGCACCAGCGCGCGCATAGCAGAGGTGACTGGCGAAGCTTTGTGGAGGCGTCCAAGACCGATCATCGGTTGTAGTGCCAGCTAAGTAAGTAAGTAAGTAAGTATTTACCCACATTCAAATGGCAAAGGCTCTCAAATTGTGACAACAGAAACATGAGGAGACGTTAAGATTTCACTGCAGTTAACATTTACAATAATGAATTAATTACATACTAAAATTACTTAGCCTGGAATGAGAAAATAAATAAATGCATTTAAGCAATTCTGCTGTTTATGCATTAGAAATATGCACGATATATTGTTAGTTGTCGTAGTTGTAGTAGGTCTCCAAAGGGGCAAATTCATGTGTGTGTACAGTAACCGTCAAGAAAATCTGAATAGTTTTCTGATAGTTAAAAAAGGAATGCTTTCTATCTCATCTATTAGCTAAATAGGTTCAAAGAAATTCTGACTCAGATATTGCTTCTTCAAAGCTTCCATTCATGTACAAATATAACACGCACAACATGAGTGGATTCGAAAAGCTCAGCCTTTAGCGCTGCATGCAGTCATAGTCGACACTGATAAAACAGAAGTTCATTGTGGTAAAGGCATAACACTTGCCACAATGGCTGCCTATCTCTTTATCGGTGTCCTGTGCGATTACATTCCCCCTCTCTCATTCTTCTTCCCACCTATCAATCTTCCTTCCAATCAACACAATGCTCTGAATGCATAAAGAAAAAACAAAAACCAAAGAAAACAAAAAAAACCTACCTTCAGAAAGTTTTGAGAATTTTTATTAAAATAATATTGTTGTACATTCTTGAGAAGGGAGGCGGGAGTTTTTGAATTAAAACGTCTTTATACACGCTACAGTGAAATACCTCGAGAGAGTGAAACGAAAATTCTATTACAAAGTCGTAATCAGTGTTGCTAAATTAATGTTTTTTTTTCCACCAGATCAGGTGGGTTTTTGAAAATTCATCGTTAAAAAATTATCATTTGGTGACAGTGATGACTGTTACGCAGACTGTCTGGGGTTCGAATCTCGGCACAGGCAAAATCAAAAAGTAGAAAAAATAACTTTTCTACACGGCACCACCTCTTGGCAGGCAATGGCAAACCTACAAGAGTAAAAATTGCTATGAAAAGCTTTTCACTTCACCGTTCGGATTCGGCATTAAACTGTAGGTCCCTTCCATTCATGTACAAATATAACACATACAACATGAGTGGATGCGAAAAGCTCGGCCTAGGCCCTCCATGGGCTGTTGTGCCATTAAAAGTAAAAGTAAGAAAAAGACAGACCTGCCACCAAATAAAACAGTGTCTTCACTGTTTTCACATTTTTTCTACTTGACAAAAGCTGTTTACGTAGCTCAGTATAATTTTTGTCTTATGACTTGTGCTCATTAGCTTGTTTCCTTCCACTTTTCTTGGACGATCTTACTGTTCAACAATTTCGTTTGTCTGACAAAAATTTCAACTCATTAATTTTCGAATAGTTTACTATTAAATAAATAATCTGGTGCATTAAAAAAAAGCTTTTTTCTTATTAAATTTGTATTTACATAAAACTCTGATATAAAAATCTGGTAAAGTGGTGAACTTTTTTGTTTTCTTTGAATCGCGTTTGGTAACACTGTTGAACACTGTTGGTGATTCTCTCAACACTACAGTAATAGAATTAGCCTCTCTCTCTCTCTCTCTACAGAAGTGTGCGTGTATACTTATATGTGTATGGTACATACATATGTACATATATCGAAAGGCTGTTAAATAGTATGCGAGGTGAAAAGATGGAAGAAATAAAGAGAAAGTGGAAAATAGAGAACATTCCTTGGTGTGCAGCTGCAATACGTCTTTTTTTTTTTTTGTGAATTCTTTCCTTGGAAGCAATAAGGAATACAGAAGGCAATGCTTCTCGACGTAGAAGTGATCCTATGTAATAATATCATGTGCTAATAAAAACATGGAATGTTATGCAAAGCAGAAGGCCGTAGAAACATTCCATATTCTTGAGGGAACTGCAAAGGTATGCAACTGGTAAATTATATTTTAGTAAATAACTAAATAACTTAACTTGGTGTATGCATGGGTTGCATAGCAAAGTAAGTAGTTAAAATGCCAATATGAAAAAATGTTTCTAAATACGAGTATAATGGGGATTGCGCAAGTATATAACTTCAACTTCATGCACGCATCTTACATACGTACACACATACATATTTATTGGCATATGCAAGAGTAATTGGCGTATAATGTGGTAATCGATTGATTGATTGATTAATTTCCAAACCGAAAGCATAAATAAATTGATACACACACATGCAGTGCACAATGCATGTGTGCACAGCACAAAATAGTTGCAATTTTAGTACTGTATATTATGTAAATTACATAACTATGCATATTTACTTACACACCCATGTATAGTACATACACACATACACACACACACACATACATACACACACACATAAATATAAAAATGTATGCATTTGTACATTTTTGCTGCATAAGTACAAAAAAAAAATTACTCAAAATTATTTTTATTTCACTTTACCTTTTTACCATATCAAGGCATAGGGTAAGTTGGGGTAATTTGACAAGCGGGGTAATTTGACAAACGTCAAAAATTCTAGGTTAGTTTTAAATGTCAGATCTGTCATATAGCATAACATGATGCAATGGTAACACGTCTCATTTTGTGAGGACATTAACGAATGAGCTCACTTTGTGATCGGTCGCTCTGAGTCAAAGTTTATTTATCAATCTAAAAAACTTTTTCTCCGCAATTGTTTCGTGGATTAAAAGTTTTATTTTCTGGACGTTGACAAAAAGGTAAACATATCCAACATTTTATTTTCTCTTCAGTTTTTCTAATTCCAAATAGATTTCACACGAATCTATGTTTGTTTTGAAGTCTCGTAATATTTTTTCCAAAATGGCGTCATGGGGTAATTTGACAAATGTATTTGTATTTGGGTAATACTTATAACAAATGTCATATCGTTAAAATACCAATTTAATTACAAAAGTTATATTTTTTGGTTTTCAATGTTTCTTTTTTCGGTTTTCGTAATAATTAAGTGTTTTTGTATTCTTTAGTCACCATGCCACGTGAATCCAAATGTGAATCCTGATCCGGAATATTTGATTCAAGCATTTAAATCCATCAAAACTGATAAAAAAAAAAATCGGTTCTATCTGTCGCTCGTCTTCACGCCATCCCATACAAAGTACTTTATCGACACCTCGCAAATCTCGATTCTGCCGAAAACAGAAAAGAGCTCGAAACCAGAAAACGATCATCGAGGGCAATCGCAACTCCGACTGCCCAACGGAAAACCACCGCAAAGAAGCGTCGACACTCATCGTCGTCATCTGAAGAAGACTTTTGCATCATTTGTCTCGCGGCAATGCCAAAGAAATTGACATAAAAAACAACTCTATCAAATGCAACACTTGCAAGTGCGAAGTGCCCTAAAAATGTGCCAACATTAAGTACAGCTACTTTGTTTGTGAACAATGCGACTCTGATTCAGATTAACAACAACTTTCTTATGATTTTTGTGCAAAAAATTAAGAAAATTCACACTATTTTCGCAATTTATTTATCATATTACCCAAACTTTTGAAAAATTACCCCACCTCAAACGAAAAAGTTTAGGAGCGACATCTAGACAGCTTTTAATGACTTTTTGACATATCTAATGATGTCAAAAGATAGATCTCGACTCACTCTTTACTATGGTACTGTGGGCAAAAGTTAGTAAGACTTTGTTCATAATTTCAAATTTTTTTATTCATTATTCCAAATCTATTTTGTCCCCTTCAAAGTAATCCCGCCCGGCCCCAATACACTTGTGCCAACGTTTTTTCCAATTCTCGAAACAGTTGTTAAAGTCAATTTCCAGAATAGCCTTCAATGCGCCTAGCGATTCATGTTTAATGTCTTCAATTGACTCAAAACGGTGTCCACGAAGCAGTTTTTGACTTTAGAAAATAGCCAAAAGTCACACGGTGCTAAGTCAGGCGAATAGGGTGGTAGGGTGGTTGCGGAACGATATCAGTCGAATTTTTGGCAAAATGGTCTCGTAAAACCAATGCAGTGATTTTGGAACCAATCGTGCATTCACTCTTCTTAGGCCCAAATGATGTTTTAAAATGGTTTGCACTGATCCTTCCGATATTCCAACGATGCCAGTAAGGTCTCTGACTGTTAATCGTCGATTCTCGATTCACGAGCACCAATTCCTTGATTTTATTGACGTGTTGATCATCAGTTGATGTTGATGTTGATGGCAGTCCTGGACGTGGTTCGTCGTCAACGCGTTCTCGACCATCTTTGAACAATTTGTACCAATCAAAAACACTTGCTCGCGACATACAATTATAGTATCACCGAAGGCCTTTTGCAACATTCTGAACGTTTCGGCACCAGAACAGATTTGATTTGATTCCGCACACAAAATTTAATGGAACTTCTTTGTTGAATAATTTCACTCATTGTGAAAATCGCCGAATGCACTTTTTGTGCAGAAACTTCAGAAAGACAAGCGTATACTAAACACTAATGATTATTTTGATGTGACATGTGACGTTTGGCATAGATGTCACCGACAGTCATACCAACCTTAAAAAAATAATATTTTGATGAATGGGTTTCCGCGCGAAATTTAAATTAAAAAGTCTTACTACTTTTCGCCCACAGTAGTATGTTCGGACTTGATTTAATCATGGTCGATCTGATATTTATTAATTTGGGAATAAAACGTTGGGCAAATTACCCCAACCTACCCTACATAAAAATTATTTTGCAATAAAATATAAAATTTTTTTTTTCTTTCACTTTAAATTCTCATTTTTGTTTTGTTTATTGAATTTTTGTTGCTACACTTACAGCAAAATCAATTTGCAATTGTGATTGAAGTGCATTGAAGCGTATAGAGAGAGAGAGGGAGCGAGAGAGAGCGAGAGAGAGCGAGAGAGCGAGAGAGAGCGAGAGGAGAGGAGAGATAGAGGGAGTAAAGAAAAAGTAAGAGAATTTTATAAAATGCAAACATTTGCGGTTGAGAAAATTTTCACATTTTATAAATTATGCAATTTACAGTCATACAAACATATGCTCGTATGTATGTGTGCACACACACACACACACACAGAAACATTCATAACTATATATTTATTTAAGTACACACATATTTTCATACATATTTACACACATGTATGTATGTATGTGCTTTAACTTATACTAATCAATTCACTTGTTACTAACGAATTTGACATTCTGTCATTTTTACTTATTGCTCACTTGGCACAAAAGCTTTCATATATTTTCCATATCTTCGACCAACTTGGTGAAGCCTTCCCAGAAAATGTTAATGCTTAAAATATTTGCATGCAGCGCAACTTTTTATCATATTTGTCATTTCGATTTTCGGTGTGAATTTTGCATAGGTGCTGCAATTTGAACCCAGTTTGGTTCTTCGCTTGAGTTTCAGTCTGAATTTCGATTTTAAATTTGGTCGATTCATGGGCTGGACTGAACTCCAATTTTTAGTACAAATATTCTTTTAAATTTAGCTTGAATTTGGTATTACTTTTTGTCTGGATTTTTCTCTTTGGATTGTATTCGATTTTTAGTCTCATCTTTGTCTAGATTTCGATCTGTTTTTGGTGTGAGTTCCGGTCTAATTTTTCGTACGATTTTTATATGAATCTGAAACGATTTGTGATTTGGATATTATCTGTTAATTAGCTGGATTTTAGTGTGATTTTGATTTGATTTTTGTGTCGGTCTGAGTTTACGTCTGATTCTCAGTTTTCTGAGTTTGGTCTTACTTTCGATCTGTGAATATTGATTGGAAATTTTGATATGAATTTGCATCCATTTTTGTTGGATTATTGGCCTACATTTTTCTTGGATTTTAGTTTGAATTTCGTCTGACTTTTTCTTTTTGTCTTAATTTTCCTTGTATTTTATACGAATTTTAGACTAAACCTGATTTAAACTGTGACCTGTTTTTAGATAAGGTTTCGGTATAATAACTCGGTATAATCTGATTCTTATTATGAATTTGATGATGATTTTTATCCGGATTATGGACAGAATTTTAATCATCATTTATTCTTAATTTTAATAAATTTTGGTTCATTTTTTGTTCTGAACTTGGTGTGCTTTTTGGCTGTGCTTTTTGGCTTGCATATAGCCTCACCATAGATCTCTCTCGGTGTTATCATGATCTAATTTGAGACTTTGCCAGTTAAGTTAGTAAGTAAGTAATTTGAGACTAACTTCCCGCCTGAAATTTTTCTGAACTTTAGCCTGATGTTGGGTCTGACTTTTGATTTACTTTTGGTCTTGATTTTAGACTAGATTTCAGTTTGAATTTTGCTATGGATTTTGCTACAGATTTTTAGAAAATTTATAAAAGTCAGCAACTCTCAAACTCATAATAACCTATGGAAATGAATACATTGGATACATCCTATGCGTTGGATTTATCTCTTTTCAAATTTAGCAGTTAATTAATGAGAGCAAAATAACGATAACAGACACGAATCATTTGCTCTCAATTGGGGGTGACTAACGAAAAAAGAGAGCGGCCTGCCAAATCCAGTTCATTTCTAACAAAATGTCGGTCGGGTGAAGACAAACACTTTCTTATAAAAGTTAGAAATGTTCGCGCTTTTCTTTCTCTTTCACCTTTGTTACTTCCTCACATTTGACAGAAACGTCAAACATTGTGCTCTTATGTCAAATCGCTGATAGCTTCATTGTGATCACAATTGGCAGGCTAGCCAATCTTCCAATGAAAAACATGTAAATGTATTAATGAAAAAGTGTCAGTGTATTGGCATGCCAATACAAGCATTGGCAGGTGTAAACGCTCAGTTAAAGGAGACCATTTTCATTAAGTCTTTTGATCAGTTTCCATATTGGGATAAGCAATTTAGTTATTATTGTTTAAACATTTTGTTGTTAAAAAAAATAACTATGCTATGCATGTGTATATGTACATACATTAAGACACTGTGTGTGTGTGTTATTTATATATGTTTACGTTAACTTTTACGTTTTTCAAAACTATTTTCAAATCAATCAAAAATATTTGTTGAATTTTATCTTTATATACAAATACAATACACACACTCACACACACACACACACACACACACACACACACATATACACACACACACACACACACACACACACACACACGCACACACGCACACACACACACACACACACACACGCACACACTTATACATAGTTTTATTTGTATGGTTGCATACACTTTGAATGCAAAATGCTGCAGTTGTATGTTTTGCATTGTTGTTGTAGGAGTTGTTGTTAAATGAAAACAATTTATTATTATTTTATATTTTTCATCTTGCGTTGCTGGTTTTTCAATTATTCTGGTTGTAAAATGAAATTGGCATGCTGTGTTAAATTATTTGTTGTAATTGAAATTTCTTTGTTCACTATTTCTATGTACATATGTACATATATAAATGAAGTTACACCTATGCTTACATTAAAGGTGTGTGTGTGTGTGTATGTATATGTATGTGCATGTAGTTTTAATTTTCCTCTGATAGACACTTTCAATTATGAGCAATATAAACACAAGCGCTAAACATAACGCTCGTTTGCTGCAAGACTGTCAGAAATCAAAAGCAAACATTTTCGATTTATGTTAATATATAGGTACAATAATAACTGTTATTTAGTGATTAATCTAGTGTAAAAAATAAAAAATCATGAAGTCTACACGTAAGAAGAGTAGTCGTCAGTCGTATTTGTTGTTATCAATGGTATGGAGTGATAGGCAAATTGAAAAGTTTAAATCTCTCGTAATTTTTTTTATTTGAGTTATGACAGTCTTGCAGCAAACGAGCTACATATATGTAGGTCTATGAAAATCTTTTGAAATTTACTTGAATTTCTTAAATGTAAATCGATTTAAATTGATGGTGAAGAGTAATTTGAGTGTTTTGCCATAGCTTAAAAGTATGCAAAGATTATTTATATACATACATATGTATACATATATGTATATGTACATACATTTTTGAACAATACGAGTATGTACATTTTGTTTTTGTGTGCTTGAACAAATAAAAATTCAAAAAAATTTCAATTTATTTTGAATTAATTTTATGTATGCACGAACATGTATTTTTCTGACATTCATTGTTTGCTTAGCTTTCCTTAGAATTCTTTCAAATGTGGCAGAATGCAATAACACTTATGTAGATAGATTGATTATAAGGTGATCATCAATTCCTTATATTTATAAAATCATTTATTCGGAAGCTATTGTGAGTTGAATGTAATCGCATGCATAAGAATACCATATTTTTCATATTATTTTCAATTGAGTTGCTAGTACTACAGCTCTCATTAAGGGAGGTGCACGTCCTTCATTGAGTACCAACGACTGTAATTGGTCATCACTACTATCTGCACACATTCGCAGGAAAGAAACTGTTAAGCTCTTCTCAAATAAATTTCAAAAACTCACTCACATTCACAAAAATCAATTGATTATATTTTATTTAACCAACAATTTCTGCAAGCAGCTTTTCTCCTACACATGCTACAAAAAGCTTTAAATCACTATTCCCATAATAATAACTTAGCTTGTCATCGTTTGAAAACGTAAACTCATATTGCAATGCACATAAGTGTACATACTTCCCATAGATACATATGTAAGTATGTACAATAAAAATTCATCAAAAACACATTGCACTTACCTTGCGAACAATCCGGTCCACTCCAATGCCGCTCACAAACACATTGTCCTGTTTCCAGATCATAAGTGCCATGTTCCGAACAGCCAGGCAAACATTGATACACTTGCTGATCAATGGTGCCGCAATCTTCACCCTGCCAGCCGGCCTTGCAATAGCATTGCCCAGCGACACAAGTGCCATGACTCGAGCATAATGGATCAAGGCAATCATCTGTATGTGTGGTGGGTGGGTTGTATTAGTATTAGTTTGTGTGTGAGTGGAATTTGTTAGCGTCGGTAATGGCGATGGCGATGGTGATAGCGATGGTAGCAAGGAGCATTCACACATAAGGATGGCAACAGCAGCAGAAGCAGCAGCAGTAGCAGCAGCACACACAAATACATGAAAGAGCAAAACGAAAAAACAAGAAACGAAAACAGAAAAGTAAAAAAATAGATTAGCATGTTACACACGTACAAAAGTGGTCATTAAAATGGAATTCAAGTTTGGGTTTAGAGGTGTTGTGTGGCAGTTGGCAACGCAGGCGGGTCACGAGCACAAGTTGTGTTTTCATTTCTTTTACTTTGCTTTTTTTTCTAGTTATGTTGAGCATATAAATTTATATTTATTTTGTTATGAGCTATGAGCTATGTGCGACAAGGAGTGGGAGGTAATCTGTGCGAAGGTTAGGGCAAGAAGGAGGTCGGTCGGTCACATATGTCGCTTCAGTATAGACTAACTTAAAATGGTTTTTATGTAATTTCTATTGTTCACTTTTCTTTATAACTACACAATGTTATTGCTTTTTAATGTAAATTTTAAATGCATTCATATTTTATTTATTATTGCTACTGAATGTCATAGATTTAATATATACTATACATACCATATTAACTTTTTATTAACTTATTTAACTTTCATTAATGGACGAATAGATGATTTTTTTTTTAATAAATGTTTGCGTTACATGGAACGTTTGAATTCAATTGACAGGTAGTAGAAATTCACCATAACTTAACTAAAATGGCGCAGTTAGTGTTAATAAATATTGCTCTGAGAATGAAAGAGAGCGGCAAGAGCATGACAAAATTAACTCGGATTATAATGAAAATCACAGTATCAACAATTTATGTATATATTTGCTGTTATTCTATCACGCTCATTTATTTTACGAGAGATTCGTTGTTGTTGCTATTTCCATATTAACCTCAGATAGCTCACAGATTGCCTTGGAGAGTAAAAAAGGAAGAAGACTAAAGGAGGACGCAGAGTTAAGGTGGAAGAGTGTGGAAAAGAAAAAAGAAATATGAAGGAGGGAAACGAGTGAAGGTGGGTAAAGGGTCAAGGAAAGAGAAGCATAAAGTAGGGAAAAGTGTGAAGGAGGGAAAAGTGTTAAGGAGGGAAAAGTGTGAAGGAAGGAAAAGTATGCAGGAGAGAAAAGTGTGAAGGATGGAAAAGTGTGAAGGAGGGAAAAGTGTGAAGCAGGGAAAAGTGTGAAGAAGGGAAAAGTGTGCAGGAGAGAAAAGTGTGAAGGAAGGAAAAGTGTGAAAGAGGGCAAAGTGTGAAGCAGGGAAAAGTGTGAAGCAGGGAAAAGTGTGAAGGAGGAAAAAATGTGAAGGTTGGAAAAGTGTGAAGAAGGGAAAAGTGTTAAGGAGGGAAAAGTGAGAAGGAAGGAAAAGTATGTAGGAGAGAAAAGTGTGAAGGTTGGAAAAGTGTGAAGGAGGGAAAAGTGTGAAGCAGGAAAAAGTGTGAAGGAAGGAAAAGTATGCAGTAGAGAAACGTGTGAAAGATGGAAAAGTGTGAAGGAGGGAAAAGTGTGAAGCAGGGAAAAGTGTGAAGAAGGGAAAAGTGTGCAGGAGAGAAAAGTGTGAAGGATGGAAAAGTGTGCAGGAGGGAAAAGTGTGAAGGAGGGAAAAGTGTGAAGGAGGGAAAAGTGTGAAGGAGGGAAAAGTGTGAAGGAGGGAAAAATGTGAAGGAGGGAAAAGTGCGAAGAAGGGAAAAGTGTGAAGAATGGAGATTGGTGAAGGAGGGAGAATGGTGTAAATGACGAAGAAAGTGATAAGGATTGGTAAGGGGGAGAAGTGTGAAGGACTTGGCATTGTGAATACAAAAAATTTGTCTGGCATTCTGAAATTCCGTGTGGATGATGATTACTAGCTTAAGCGGAGTTTCCAGCTCTTACGTAATGGCAAAATACCATTCAAAATCAAGAAGAATTTGTTTGTATAATTTCTTTTGAATCGATCAGTTTTCACGCTTTACTCAATATTGTAATAGATCTTTGTGCTTTTTTGTAACACTAAAAACGTAGGCTTGTATAATTGATCGCCAAAAACAAAGGCAAAACTGATTTTTCGGGGGAAAAAGACAAACTCATTTTAAAATCATCTACATCAAAAAAAGTATTCTCCCAACATATTAAAGACATTGATTCATTCATTTATGTATTTACATTGTATTTGTGTTCATTCTATGATGAAAAATTACCTCAAGGAATTTCACAGAAGAAAACAAGGAGCAAGCTAAGGTAAAATGATGGAAAACGTTTTCTCAGCAAACATTTTTGTAACACAAATACAAAGAAACTCAAAGAGCACGCTCGCACACACACCATACATATAGTATGTGTCAAGCCAGGACACATTTCAAATACTTTTATGGCAGGTATTTTTCTTTCAAAAAAGAGAAACACACAGACAGACGTAGAAACAAACAGACACATGAACACGCACACACACTTACTACATGAACTAAATTAAAACTATTGATAAAAAACTTTTACAATTTTCTTGTCGTTGTTGGTGTTGGTCTTTTTTTCTTTTGTAGAATGTGAAAAGAACACAAACCAAAAAACACAAACAGCCAAGCATTGCAAACAAAACAATACTTGGTTTAATGTTTTTTCTCGTTTTTGTTTTCGTTTCCAACGATTGTGCCAACTTGGCAACTCTTGCACATATTTAACACACATGCATATCTGCGAATACAAATCCAGATGCATGTGTGCGATTGCAAAAAAGAATTTCGTGGATGTGAGAGAGTGAGAGTGAGAGTGGGAGTTGAATGCATTTAGGTATGCACTTGTAGTTGTATACTTACGTTGATCACAAAACGGTCCTTTCCATCCACGTTCGCAGTGGCATTCACCTTCAATGCAACGTCCATGATTCGAGCAATTTGGTACTTCGCATTCGCCTAACGGTATATCGCATTCGGAGCCCTTCCAGCCCTCCTCACAGTGGCAGATGCCACCACCATAGTGGCCATGTGCAGAGCATAATACTGGACAGACGCCTGTGGAGGAAAAACACACAGAAAAAAGAAAATGAAAGCGGTGAGTGTGAGAGACACAGACATAGGTAAATAAAAACGCTTTTCCAGAAAAAGAAGTAGAAATTAAAAGAGAATTTTTTATACTTATTTTTTATATTTTGTTTTTGTGAATTTTTCTAGTTTTGTTTGTTTTATATTCGAGCAGTGCCAAAGAAAAATAGGAGTTGCACAATTTGTTTGTGCTTCCTTTTTTTTCTTGTTGAAGGAAAGTAACAAACAAACTCCAAAAACACACACGTTTACACATATACAAATGAAAACAGGTGATGATGACAGCTTGCTTGTTTGTTATTCTTGTTTCATTTTAAATTGAGAAAATAAATATTTAACATGGCCTCAAGTGAAAAAACGGAAAACAAATTGCAAACAGCAAATATATAAATCGGATATCAAAAATGGAGACATTTAAACAGAGAGGATGCAGAGAGAGAGAGAGAGAGAGAGACAGTGCAGAGATGGGCGCTTGTATTGAAATTTTAAATGCATTTTGTTCAACCCAGAAGTGTAAAAAAGAGAGAGTTATGTAATTAAAATGTTAAACTTAGAGTAAAATTTAAGGACGCGGAGAGAGAGGGAAATGTTAAGTGCAGAATGTTAAGTCCATTGGGCGAGAGTCTATAGGCGTGATTATGCCAAATGTCACATATCGATCTGTGATATGAGCAGTGCGTGCAAGCGATTGTCGAAATCTTAACGCAATCGATCTTCAATTGATTGATTACGTTACGTTGAACAGTGATAAGCAAAAAGCGTAGGGATGTTTTCGCTGTCAATGTATTGCAAAGGGGTTTTGAAAAAACTATTATGATTGCATGCAATTGGGGATCTTTTCTCTTGTAATGTATATCATATGGGAAGCTCAAAATCCTTCATGTACCCGTACAAGAGGCTGCCCTATGATGGTGTATAACATTGATTGATTGATACTCTCTTGCTCGCATACTTAAAGTTTCTTGAGCATGTAATATAATGGAACAGAGGAGATTATTCACCACTTTACTGTATATAAGAGTGACTGTATATAACTGTTAAGGTGAACACTTCCGAAGAGAGTCCGAGTGTAACTCTACATACTGGTATTGCATCATTTGTTGTTGTAATGTCTGAATCGAATTTCTCTCTTTTAGAGATACGCTCCAGTAATTTTAAATAGGAGTCAAAATTTGCAGTTTCTCACTATTTCTCCATTGGCAGGAACCTATAAAAACGTCTTGTATTTTTTCTCACCAAACATGTCATGCCTGTCAAATTACTATCGTTGATTTTCACTACTTAAATCTCATTACTCAAATGTGTACTTACTCTTCGAACAATCAGCACCCTGATACCCATCGATGCAGTCACATTTTCCCAAATAGCAACTGCCCCGCCCTGAGCAATCATTTGGGCACGTCGTGCTAACACCTTCCGCTTCCTCGACAATCAACGTAACCGAGTGCGCCACCAATTCATCATTGTACACCGAAATGAACCACAAACCCGTATCGAGATATTGCAACAGCGAAACGTTCACCATCATTGTGTCCATGTCCAGGGCAGGCAGGCCGCCACCCACGCTGCCATCCAAGGTGGCACCAGCACCACCGACACCCATCGCAGAACGTTTCGACAGTAAATGGAATTTCTGTTGTGCAAATTGCTTGGCAGTGTCCAGAGGCGTTTCGACGTCGGCGAAATGCATAAAATCACCGCCGCCATACTCGTCGGAATCGTCGTCGTCGTCGTCATCATCATCGAAGGCATCATCTTCATTATCGCTGGCCGCATCACCTACGCCGCCATCATCATATGAATTGCCATCAAAGTGACGTCGGCTATAGGTGAAATGCTGCATCGTTGCGCCATGCGCTGTTGTCGGATCATGTGCGACACGTTGCAAATCATCGCCGTCATCGTTGTTGTCATTGCTAGTGCCGCCGTTGCCGCCACTATGGGCAGCAGCTCGAAAAACATTTGACAAATCCTTAAATCTAACGCCAGCACCTCGAGCAACGCCACGGCCTCCAACAAAACGCGACTCATTGCGCCACTGAGCACTGCGTCGGTGCCGCAAATGGCTGTCCAGCCGTCCGCCTTTAATGAATTCGACAAAATCATGTTGCGTCACCGACGGCGCTACATTGCGACGCGAGTACACCGCAAAATTCGCGCCCCACGGCAGCGTAAAGTTGAAGCGTATAAATGCCGGATGCTTATTGCGGAATTCTAAATTCCAGAATTGATACGCCGGTATGTTGGCATGGTAAAGCTCATTGAAATCCTTCAGTTCGACAACCTGCGGCCACTTGAGCAGCTGCTGCTGTTGCTGCAGCGTCTGATGTTGCTGTTGTTGCTGCTGCTGCTGTTGTGCACTGTACGATTGATCCTGCAGATGGGAGGCATCCTGTGGTATTGCTGGCTGATTGATGGCATGCGGCTGCTGCTGCTGCAACAGCAATTGCTGCTGATGCTGCAACTGCAGCGAGGGCGCTGAATTCTGCTGCAGTCCACCACCCAAATAGCCACTGCTACTGCTTGCGCTATGGTCCGATGTACTTGTCTGTATTGATTCTTCTGTGGGATATGCTGTGGGTGTTTGGCTTCCGCTACCGCTGCCGATGCCGCCATTGTTTGCCTTCACGTTGCCATGCAGATCGTGCGGTTGCGATTTCACATCTTGAACTAGGATGCAATTTGTTGAGTCCATGTTGGGTTTCATTGAGCTCACAGCTGCAAAAGACGAAGAACAAAAAGAAACAGAGAATGTAAATTTATTTCAAATTGTTGCTACTTATTTGCAAGGGAGAAGAAATCGTATTAGTGAATGCTATTGGAAAGCTGGAGTTGGAGGAGATTATTTCTATATTATTAATTTTTGTTTCTTTTTTCGCTGCCCATCATTAAGTACAGAAATTGGAGACCTACTAAATTAGATTTCATTTTGTTCATTTTGTTCATTTTCATTAATCCAAAACATGAAAAAAGCGTCCACGAATTATGTGCAACCGAATTCTTCCTTGATTCTATGTTTTCGAACTGAAATTGTATACCCATCATTAAGAAATTAAAAGCATTGAACCATTACGCTAACAAGCTTTCAATTTAAGTAATTTTATTCAATAGCAAACACACACACACACACACACACATACAGTGAAGTATGCGCACGCAACCGCATGCATACTCATTAGCCCAGTGGGAAATTCGGCAATTCCAATGACTGAGAATGTTCAGTGTCTCATTACGATTCATGATACTGTATTGGGGATTAAAATTGTATTCGCAAAGCCAGCGTACTTATTTTTTACGCTCTGGACAAGAAAGTCTGGTAAGAAAAGAAATAAATCAGAGAAGTAGGCGAAAAGGGGAAAACAAAAAATGCGAAGGTAAGAAGGAAAAGCGGAAAACAAAGAGAGAAGAGAAATTGGTAAAAGTAAAAGAGTGGAGAAACGGAAAAAGAAAAAAAGGGCAAAAGAAAGAAGAGAAGGGTTTATGGGAAAGGGAAGACGGGGAGATGAGAGGAATAGGAAACGAGCGAAGGAGTCAAGGGTGACGAAGGAAAAAAGTACAAATGAGGAAGAGAGGAGAGAGGAAGAAACGAACAATGAAAAAGGACATAAAGGAGAGGGGAAAAAAGGGGGAAAGAAAAGAAAAGATGGAAAAATAGAGAAAAGGAGAAGGGAAGAGAAAAAGAAAAAGGTAGTAGGAGAGACAACAGATAATGGGATAAAGGGCAGAAGGGAAGTAGTCGAAGAGGAAAGAAAGCAGCACGGGAAGAAGGCAAAAAGAAAGGGGTGAAATTAATAGAAGAAAGGAAGAATACGTGGAGAGAATGGAAATTCTAGTATTAAGAATAAATGGATCGTGCATACTATTTTTTTAATCCATAATTTTGCAGTATTCTCCAAAATTACACCGTGCTACAAACTTCAATTTTCAATATTGTTTCGGGTAGTGATTTACGGTCCAGACAACATATATTTT
This sequence comes from Palloptera scutellata, assembly GCA_958295655.1. NCBI lineage: Eukaryota > Metazoa > Arthropoda > Insecta > Diptera > Pallopteridae > Palloptera > Palloptera scutellata. The sequence goes on along the minus strand of OY282449.1, from coordinate 110,021,117 downwards.
ATAGTATTAAGGGCTGTACTTTATGTTTCTTCGGGTCAAATCGATATAAATAAATTTTTCTGTCTTAAAATTTTTATCATTTTACTAAAAATCGATCAGAAAATATTTTTCGCCTTCTCTTCTAGCCTAGGGCTTCTACAAGTCCATTCCAAGTGCCCGGTTTTAGTTTCGTTAAACTGTTGTTTTTAGGCCAGTGATTGACCTACCGCAAACGGTTCTGAGCTAATACGGTTGTTACGGTTGTTGCATCTGTGAACGTAAAACTGGTAATTGTAAAATTAATAGGCACTTTTATGTGTGTCTAAATAAATAGCATAACGAGTGGGCGCTGTGGCGTAGTGGTAGTGAGTTGGACTGCTACGCAGAGTGTCCGGGGTTCGAATTTCGTCACAGGCAAAATCAAAAAGTAAAAAAAAATAATTTTTCTACATGGCACCACCTCTTGGCAGGCAATGGCAAACCTACAAGAGTAAAAATTGCCTATGAAAAGCTTTTCACCTCGCCGTTTGGATTCGGCATTAAACTGTAGGCTCCGTCCATGGGCTATTGTGCCATTAAAAGTAAAGTAAGTAAAGTAAGCGTAACGGGTAAATGTTAATGAAATAGATGATTTAACTTTTGATCTATAGATACTACGGGCTCAGTAGGCAATTGAGAAGTAGGACCCCTTCTCGACCGACGAAAATAATGCTCTATAAGTCGCTCATCCTTCCCGTCCTAATGTATGGCGGCGCAGAGACGTGGACATTGACCATCAATGATGAGAGGCTGTTAGGAGCGTTCGATAGGAAGATACTATATAAGATCTACGGTCCAGTATGCGTGGACGACGTGTATCGAATAAGATGGAACGATGAGCTGTATGAGATGTATGAGCTGTACGCCGACACTGCCATAGTCAAGCGTATAAAACTCCAGCGGCTTCGCTGGCTGGGTCATGTTGAGCGAATGGAAGAAAGCGCTCCGGCTAGAAGGGTGTTTTATTCAAGCCACGGTGGAGGAACACGCAGAAGGGGACGTCCTAATCTCCGTTGGAAAGACCAGGTGCAGGGCAACCTGACTGCACCTGGCCTTATCAACTGGCGCCAGCGCGCGCATAGCAGAGGTGACTGGCGATGCTTTGTAGAGGCGGCCAAGACCGATCATCGGTTGTAGTGCCAGTTAAGTAAGTAAGTAAGTAATCACAATAAAGCAATTTCCTACTGGGTATATACCCATATTCATGTATGTATTTATGTATCTGTCAATTTTTTAGTTATTTATTGAAGTTCGCGTATGTGAATGAGTGTGTGCATGTGTGTGTGACTGTGTGTATTTGCTTTTCCCCTATTCATCAATTACATTTGATTATATTTAGTGGTTAACGATGTTTTTGGTAGCGCGGTTTGTTTAATTTGCGATTGTCATAGACATACCGTACACACAAACAAACGTAGCGAATTCGAAGCATTCTAGAAAATCACTAAAATCACTACAGAAATTGGAAAGAAAGCTGAACAACCCCGTCAGAATTACAAGAGAAACAGCAAGGAAGAAGAAGAACAAATTGAAGAAGCAGAAGAGACAACGAATGAAGCATAACATCATTAGTAACACCGAAAATACAAATGAACAGCATAAATGGCAAAAGTTTATGCAGGAGTGGGGCGGGGTACCCCCTCCACTTAACTTAATGCATTGCTTCCCTTCTAATGACACTCCTTTTCTTTTTGGAAGTTTCCCGTTATTTATATTTATTTCAATAAAAGCCACCGAGCACAAAAAAAAAAAATAAAAAAACGACAACGACAACGACAACGACGGGTGGCAAGTGCTTAATGGCTGCCAATACACATACACGCACACTCACATATATAAACATATACATATGCATGAGTGTACATACATACACACATGCACAGTGGTTTTGATTACTAATGAAACAAATATTGTATGTCCTCAAGTGCCCATGAAGGAAACGCACTCACCACTTCGATTATATTAAAAGAAAGTTAATATTATTTCCACAATTCAATCGCAAATTAAAAGCAATCTCCTTAAGGTTTCATTATACACACACACACACCCACACACACACACACACACCCACCCACACACACACACTTATATATGTACAAACATACATATTTGTGTTTGTGCTTGAGAGAAAAGAGAGAGAGTCTCTTTAGCGTTTTCATGTCTATACAATCATTTGCTTTTACCTACACATATAACCATGTACATATGTATGTATGTATGTAAGAGTGTGTGTGAGTTCTTAATGAGGACCACTCTCTACACCCTACGCCCAACACTCCACACTACACACTAATTAGCTTCAAGTGTAATCGTAGAATGTCATTAATGGATAATGCACTCAGTAACTACGATTTGTATTTAGGGTTTTGTTCGTTCGTTCGTTCCTTCGTTCGTTTGTTTGTTAGTGGTTGGGATTATTAAATATTGATTTGACCTAAATTGACAAATATGTGCTCACTACATATGTACTCGTATAAGTAGAGGGCATACATGCATACGTATGTATGCGGTCGTATGTATGTACTTATGTATGTATATGTATACGAATACCAGAAATGAAAATTAATTAAGTTATCTACTGTTTGTGAATATTGGAACAAATACATACATACATATTTGGGATAGTTGAAAACACTATTGAAAACAAATAAACTTAGGCAGATTATCCGTTTTTTGAAAAACATATCTTCCGTCCAGAAACTAAGTGTGTAATGGTTTGAATTAAATATAGAAATTTTGTGTAAATTTCAATTTCTCCAACGAAGAAGTGCATGAAAATTTTTATACAAATACACTACTTTCATAGACCGCAATGAATAAGTAACTGTCGAAGAAAACACCAAGGGACACATAAAGGAATTAGTTACATCATAAATGGGAAATGGGCTGCTGTCTTAGATGGAGTTAAAATTAAGTATACTGTTCACAGAGTTTGTAGGGTATAAAAGGAGAATAGAAATAGTAAGAGAAGATACAATTCCATTGAGGACATGAGGCAAAACTGAAAGAGCCGACGTGGAGATCGACCTATTTTTATACAATATGAACACATGGAAATTGAATACATAAGGAATGTTTAAATATCGTGTTTACTTATAAAGGGTGTCTTTTCTAGAAGTGTGGTTTTAAATCTGGCAATACTTTTTGCGCAGTTGGTCTTTTTGACAGCTGTCACTTGATTTATGCTCAGTTTGGTTTGCCATTTCATAATGAATAGAAATTTAAAATTTAAATTTATTATCAAAATTCATGCGCTGTGAAAAAAGTGTTTCGCAAGCCACGTCCATTTAGCGTCGTGGCTCATTTTTGGCTCAATGGGTACTTGAATAAGCAGGTCTGCAGTATTTGGACTGAAGACCAGATCAGCCAGAGGCAATTCAGCAGCTACCAATGCATCCCGAAAAATGCACTATTTGGTGCGGTTTATGAGTAGGCGGCATCATTGGGCCGTACTTCTTCAAAGACGATGAAGGCCGCAACGTTACGGTTAATGGAGAAAGGCCCTGATCGATGAAAACAAATCTTTTTTTCTGAAAATACCAGAATTGGACTCGGCCGACATGTGGTTCCAACACAACGGTGCCACATTTCACATGCCACACTGCACGCGAAACCATCCATCAATTGAGAGGCGAAGCGAATTTGGTGAGCAGTTAATCTCACGTTTTGGTGTAGTCAATTGGCCATCAAGATCGTGTGATTTGACCACGTTAGACTATTTTTTGTTGAGCTATGTTAAGTCTCTTGTCTATAGGGACATAGTCAAACACGATTGCTGCTTTGGAAGCCAACATTGAACGCGTCATTGGTGAGATTCCAGCCGAAATATGTGAAAAAGTGTGCCAAAATTGGAATGGACCACTTGAAGCGTAGCCGCGGGCAACTTTTAAGTGAAATTATCTTTAAAAAATAAATTGCAGGAATTGATTTATCGAACCAAATAAAAATTTTATTCACTTTTAATTTCTGTATTTTTTTTTTCGATTTCAAACTCTTAAACTCTTATTAAAATCACCCTTTATATAGTAACGTTTAAAAGCAAAAATAAAATTTTCTGAATTTCTGAATTTCTGAAAAAAATTTCGAACTACTTTCATCATCTCTTGCACAATTGAATCAAGGCTGATTCGTTCCATTTTTTTTTTTTTGGAAACTCTTTTTTGTGTTTAGTTATGCATTTTGTTTTATGGAAGTTACATTTTACCATAGCCTAAGTAACGCTCAATAGGACATATTTCGGGGAAATTTGGTGGGTTACATTCCTTTGAGACAGTTACACAATTTTCATCGTTCCATTTCATAACTTTCTTAGCATAATGTGACATGGCCAGATCAAGCCAAAAGAATGGCCCTCCTAAACCTTGTAAGAAATACTTTCTATGTATAGTTCCTGATTTATGTACGACCCATTCTTTGTACACAAGTCCTTATTGCCTGCCAATTCAAAAATTGGCAGACAGTGAAAATTAGACTATTTTTGGCATTTCCATGATGCAGCATTTCAATTTTGTAACGAAATTTCCGCCCAGCATTCAGGCTCGAGTTCTGGCTTCGATTTCCATTTCTTCACCTGGAACCTTTTGCACCTTATATGATTTCAAATTAGCATTTAAGTATTTTTAATTTTATTGATATTACTTGTTGAAGTCACAAGCTTGGAAGCAGTATCGCGGACAGATGCATTTGGACTTCTCTTCAAGTGGGCTTGAACTAAACTAGCAAGTTTTTTGTCCACTGGACAACATTTATGGCCAAAGCTTTAACTCTCTCAACAGAACGATTGCCTTTATACTTGGTTAATGGTTCGTTTTACCCTTGCAATGCTGTCAACCCCTATCTTTTCAATCTTTTTTGGATGCATGAAGGATTTCCATGGTCTGCCATTATGTGGTCGCTGTAGCATAGCGGTAGTTCGTTGGACTGTTACGCAGAGTGTCAGGGGTTCAAATCTCGGCAAAGGCAAAATAAGGAATAAGTAGGTTTGCCATTGCCTGCCAAGATTGCCTACTTTTTGATTTTGCCTGTGCCGAGATTCGAACCCCGGACACTCTGCATAGCAGTCCAATGCACTACCACTACACCACAGCGACCACTTGCGATGTTACTATTTGTACTATTTTTCTGCTACCATTTCTACTACTATTTTACCAAAGTTGTGTAAAATTATTTTCTACTTCTATTTTCTACTACTTTTGCTACTTTTACTTTACTTTTAATGGGACAACAGCCCATGGAGGGCCTAGGCCGAGCTCTTTGCATCCACTCATGTTGTGCGTGTTATATTTGTAAATGAATGGAAGGGACCTACAGTTTAATGCCGAATCCGAACGGCAAAATGAAAAGTTTTTCATAGGCAATTTTTACTCTTGTAGGTTTGCCATTGCCTGCCTGCCAAGAGGTGGTGCCGTGTAGAAAAATTATTTTTTCTACTTTTTGATTTTGCTTGTGCCGAGATTCGAACCTCGGACACTCTGCGTAGCAGTCCAACGCACTACCACTACACTACAGCGACCACTTTTGCTATTACTTTTGCTACTACTTTTGCTAGTACTTCTCAACTACTGTTTCTACTATGGTATATTTTGCACAATTTTTCTTAAACTATTTCTACTACTATTTTTGTTACTTTTCATTACAATTTTCCATCTTCTATTTTCCGCTATTTTTTTTTTTGTTTTAAATTTTCTTACTTTTCTCTAATTTTCTAATTTTTCTTTTAATATTTTTACTTTTTCTAATACATTTGTACTGCCTACTATTTTCTACTACCCTTTTTAATTTAAAGAATTCTTCAAATATGTTCAGCTTTTTGATAAAAATCATCGCGAAATGTTATCACGTTACGTAGCTTCGTGTCTATTTTACTTGAGCTAATTATGTACATGAAATATGTATGTATGTACTGATTGTATGTATGTATATGTATATTTAAACAATTTTATCTAGGCTATATCATCCGTCCCTCCATTTGAAAGTACATATTTGCATTGATATTTTATACCGGTCAGTTTTTTATACAATAACAGATCCCATGCACGTTTCACTGTTTCATAATTAAAAAAGTAATTCAAAGCAGTTTAAATTTAAAGCTTAAGTCAAATTACCGGCATTGGAGCCACCTCCAGAACCATTACGCTCATTGGTTTTAGGTGGTGCAGCTGAATCAAAGCCTCTTTTGGCAAACATTCAATCTTACAATTCATGTTTCCAAATGACTTCATTCGGTGCAACGAATATTATTCGTGACAATTTTGTGACCACATTCAAGGTAATTTGCATGAACAACATGGAAACATGCTATTGGTCTCGAAAGGAAAATTAATTTGACAATTATGAAAATGATTTTCACAACAACGTTTTTCCCGCTTCTGATTGTTTTTTTTCCCCCCCTAGATCCAAGGATAAATATATCACAGCTTAGATTCTTTATTGTCCTTTTTTGATACAGAGCATCTTTTACTTACTTTTAATGGCACAACAGCCTATGGAGGGCCTAGGCCGAGCTTTTCGATACTGAGCATCAGCTTTTACAAATTTATTTCCTTGGTAATTCTGATCAACAAGTTGATCGTCGATGTTCAATTATGTAGTTCAAATTTGAAGATGTTATTGAACGAATCCAAACTTTCCTTCAAGAGAATAATGAATTGGTTCGACTTTGCCGTACTGCTCTCGACCAAATGCCTACTGATAATCACAAAATTATAATAAAGGCCGATAAAGTACGATGTGGAGAACATGCCAGAAGATTTAATGCTTCAACAATTGATGAAGTTGCAATAATAATAGTTGGTGATGAATTCAATTCTCGAGATATTGTGCTGCATCGAAGAGATAATGGTTCTGGAGGTGGCTCCAATGCCGGTAATTTGACTTTTCCATTGGCACAACATAAACCTGGTGGCTCATTTTTGAATTTGTACGCTTTGCAAAACGTGACATATGTCATCCATAGCACCAATAACTGACTACAGTTCGATGTAAAGTTGTAATCAATCGTCGAATCATAATTGAACGCAGCTCGCTTAAGTGAATGCGTTAAGGGGTCAAAAGTTGTAAGCATTTTAATCTTTTTGCGGGCGTGGCAGTGGGCGGATAAATAGCCTATGTCCGTCCGAAAAGCATGTACCTGAAAGTTGAATTTTTGAAGAAAATCGAACCGTTTCCGAAATCATTCATCACACACGTGACATATCTTCATTTTTATATATACATACATAGGTATAAAGATTTTTTCTAGTGCGCAATATTATTCGCCGCAAGAAATTTGACAATGCACACAATATTTTGGACATACAAACTGAATTTGTCAAATTAATGTCATGTGATAACATGACGAGGGCAGAAGAGAGTGATTGCAGATTTTGCGCAGTTTCTTCTCTCACATTCTTCTCTCATAATGTATATAAATATCTGCCTGTGTGTTTATTAAGTTAGAGCACATAATTCAATAGAAATTTCATAGAAATTGCTCGACATTACTTATTTTGTATTTAAAGCACTTTCTAGATTGCTGCCGCCTTTCGAATAAATTTCTAATTGTGGATATTTTCATAAAAACGGAAAAGATACCAAACATCATCCTTCTCCACTTTCACATTTACTTTCTACATTTTCCGGGGAATTCTTTCATTATACACATTAAATTTTACTATTTTCTTGACATTTTATTATTCTCTCTACTCAACATACCTTGCTCTATTCCTAGAAGTATGCCTACATACTTATACTCTCTGCTAATGTTAACTACCTAACTCTCGGCAGCAGCGCAGCAGCAGCAGCAGCAGCGGCAGCTCACCGCTGCTTTGTGTGCACAAATCTATCAAATCCAATTTATTTAAAATTTCCGCTTTTATTCACGTTACATTTCCTTTACGGCGTTAAAGCGCTGAGCCGTGTGGACCTTCTAAGCAAAGAAAATGCTTTGATTTTTTTCTTTCCTTTTATTAGTAGTTTCTCTCCTTATTTCTTTTGTTTTTGGATTTTTGTTCTTGTTTCTGTTTTTGTTTTTCTGTTTTGTTTTTGTTTTTTTTTATTCACCATATCTGCTGTTATTTCTACTTGGTTTTGCTTATTTCGCAATTTTAGTGCGCCATACTTGAAATCGTAGTGTAAGTAAGTAGTGCAGCGCAGTGAGTTCAATTCAGTTGCGATGAGAGGAGACGAGAGGAGACGAAAGGAGAATTTCTTGAGCTTTTGTTCTGTTTTGTGTGTGTTGCTCAGTTGTTTACTTTCTGTTGTCGGTTGTTATTTTTATTTTATTAGTTTTTTGTCCTTGTTGTGGTTTTATGTGCATTTGGAGTGCTTTTATAGTTAATAGGATTGTGAAATTGCCACAAAAATACACACACACACACACACACACACACACACACACACACACACACACACATAGCCAAACAATTTCACAGTAACTGCGGCACTGGTTTTATGTGTTTGTATTCAAGTACGAAACGTTGCAAAGCATGTAACTTTATATAATCACAGAATATTGATAAAATTTAGTAAATTTGGTTTTGGTTTTGGTTTTTAGTATCTATGAGTAGGAGTCATTGTATTTGCAAAACTGTATTTTATAGCGAAAAATGTTGTAAAAAATTTAAATTAAGTATTTCTGCATAGTAAACTCAAAAAGTTTAAATCGTAAATTTCGCTTCTTTCTGGGAGATTTGTGAAAGGGCAATTTTCAACTAATATGAATCAACCACAAGCAGTTCGAGGGGAGATATTATTTGAAAGCAGTCTGGATTTTGCACTGGAAATTATTACTATAATATTATCAAAACAGAAGATCACACTTGAACTAAAGATTAACTTTATATATACTTATGTAATAATATTTGGCAAGAAAGTCTGGTTAATTGATTACCAGTATATCTATTATACCCGGGTACTACAAGAAAATAAAGATCGGGAACAGGAGCACTTCAGAAGCCAATACCCGGGCGCTCTCCTGTCTGCAGTAAGAGCTCCTCTTTATAGTACAGCACATATACTTTATACATTGTATAAAAGCCATTGGAAGAATGCATTGCCATTAAGCTTCCCGTAAGCGCTGAAAGAGCGATTCTTAAGAGCGCAATGAGAGCATGGCTATTAGGAGTATAGAGAGAAAACACGAATCTCACTCATAGGTTAATAAAAACCGGTTATCATTTGTTCTCTGAGTAGTTTTTGGAAACAAATCTTTCTAAGTCGCTGAAAATTATTGAGTGTTTCATATGAGAATCCACAAAAGCTCCAAGTTAGCTGCTCCCAAAGTGTATCTTTGACAAGTCAAGAGTGTTTTTTTTAGAAGTGTGGTTTTCAATCTGGCAATACTTTTTTCGCAGTTGGTCTTTTTGACAGCTGTCACTTGATTTATGCTCAGTTTGGTTTGCCATTTCATAATGAATAGACTTACTTAGGAGTAACGTTTGCAAATTGTTATGGCCACCGATCCCGATTTTCACAAGCAAATTTTGTTCAGCGATGAAGCTCCCTTTTGGTTGAATGGGTACGTTAACAAGCAAAATTGTCGCATTTGGAGTGATCATAATCCACAAGGCATTCAAACCATTGTTAAGACGCTATATCCTTAAAAAAGTCAATGTTTGGTATGCTCTATGGGCAGAGGGAATCATTGCTCCATATTTCTTCAAAGATGAAGCCGGTCATAATGTTACAGTCATGTTACAGGGGAACGCTATAGAGCCATGATTAATGAATGACTTTTTCGTGCCTGAATGGGAGGATGTTGATGTGGACGACCTTTGGTTCCAACAAGATGGCGCTACATGCCAAACAACCATACAGCCAACGAAACAATCACAATCAATTTATTGAAGGAAACTTTTGGTGAGCGCATTATCTCGCGTCGTAGGCCTGTAGCTTGGCCTCCAACATCGTGCGATTTAACACCGCTGGACTATTTTTTTGTGTGGTTATGTAAAATCGGTTGTCTACGCAGATAAGCCCGAATATTCGGGGCGTTATTACTGATATACGGTCCCAATTGCTGGAATTTATTCGAACCAGCCGCGGCGGCCGCTTGCCCGAAATCGTTTTTAACTCATAATGGCAAATCCTTATCTTCATAATGAAGCTACACTCTTGGCCATAACATTAAATTATATGCGTTTTATTTCTTCTTGGAAACCACACTTCTAAAAAAAACACCTTGTACTTAAATTTTTCCCGTTGATACAAAACTTACACTCTTTTACTTTACTTTACTTTTAATGGCACAACAGCCCATGGAGGGCCTAGGCCGAGCTTTTCGCATGAATGGAAGGGACCTACAGTTTAATGCCGAATCCGAACGGCGAAGTGAAAAGCTTTTCATAGCAATTTTTACTCTTGTAGGTTTGCCATTGCCTGCCAAGAGGTGGGCACAGAAAAATTTATTTTTCTACTTTTTGATTTTGCCTGTGCCGAGATTCGAACCCCGGACAATCTGCGCAGCAGCCCAACGCACTACCACTACGCCACAGCGACCACTAAACTTACACTCACACACAGTAATTTATAATATTATAATTGTGAAATTAAGCATGTAGTAGTGAAAAGCTCTATGGCTCCCTTGCCACATTGTTCGCTGAAATGTGTGACGGGTCTAAAATAAGTTAGGGGAAGTATCAGTCTCTGAAAAGGAGAATACGCAGAGAGTCCAGCTTTTGCTGCTGCTTTACGACTCCCTTTCACCTTGAGCTCTTTTGCTGATCTCTTGGGACAGTGAAGGTAGGTGAAATAGAATATCAGATAAATTGATTGGAAATCTTTCGAAAGCAAGGGTTTCTCCAAAAAGCTGCTTCATTCGGCGGTCATTCCAATTTCAGTAAGCATTGCTAGCAATAAAAACATTGTCAGAAATTTACTGACGTGCCCCTTAGAATGTAAGCGAGTTGGATACAGCTTGATATAATTAATTTGGATTTATTGTTCAACTAAAAGTTACCAGTTTAAAGTTACAACAGATAAAGTGGGTCGCTACCTTCTCGTAATTTATTAATTTTGTTTTAATTTTTGACATTTGAAATAAACAAATAAAATGAAAGCACAAAAAAGTGTGCGTCAGCGAGTGGAAAAAATCCTTTTAATTACGCTTAATTATTGCATTAATTTAATTGCTATTAACAAATACTCATTAAATGCGAGAATAAAATTAATTTATTATTAATTAAGCAAATACACAAGTAATAAAAAACTCCGTTCATCAACTATAACTATTTGTGTTTTGTTTGTTTGTTTGTTTTTTAATTGTTTTTTTGTTTTTTTTTTTTGTTTTTTTTCTGTTTTAATAATACCAATTTAAATAATGAGTTTTTCAATAAATTCATTCATTCTCACTTAACAAATAAATCATAATTGAGCATTTATTTTTATTGTTGTTTCCATTTTTATTTTTAATTTTTTTCAATTTTTAATTTTAAATTCAATTAACACAAAAACCTTTTGATGTGAAGTTAAAGTGTGCAGCGATAATTATTCATGCAAGATATGTACTATGAATTTAAAATATTGTACTTTCGTTAAATTCATTTGTCAATATGTTTGTAAAAAAAAAAATTCTCCTGGCTTTGCCTTTGTTAAAGTTTAGCTTTTAATTTGAATGGTTTCCATTTCGGTTCTTGATGGCCGGTTTTTTGTGTATGCGTAGCAACAACAAAACATAATTTAAAATTGCAGTATATATTGCTAAAAATTTACACAGGAATAGAAAAACCAAACTCATAGAGTATGATTAAGTGAAAATGCTTTCAATTTTCACTTTATTATTCGCTGAAAATGGCATTTTAGTGATGGTTTTCCTCTTTTTTTTTGTTTTGTTTTCTTTTGTTTTGTTTTCCATCAACCAAACCCAATGAAAATTTTCCCATTTATTTTGAAACATAAAATTAGACTACCAACATACATGAGTATATTAAATTACTAATATACGCGGTTATGTTGTTGTGTGTGTGTTTGTGTGTTTGTGTGTTTGATTGTGTGTGTGTATATATTTACACTCTAATTATGTAATCTTCCAATATTTAATTTATGCTTTGCGGTTAGTTTTCATAAATTTTTAATTGTGCATTTTGTTGAAACAAAACGAACATGAAACACGCACCAACACACCCACACATACTCGTATACCATTTATAGTAAGTACATATGTGAGTGCTTTTCTGTGTTAATGTTTGTGTGCAAGCGATAATTTGGTATGTGTTAGATGATAGAGATTTCATGATAAGCACCTACAGTGTACTGTACATGTATGTATTAAATTAATGCCCATGGAGAGTGAGAGCAAAAGAGAGGGAAAAAGTGAGTGAGTGTGAGAATAGTGTAAATTATGTAATGACTCAAGAGTAGGAAATTTTTATTTTGATCTAAAGCAGGAAATTTCATGGTTGTGATTACTGAAGGCACAAAAGTGAAATTAAGAGAGAGCTTTATCACTCTCTCTTCCTCGCTAATGGGAAATATGAAGTGAATATAACATGTAAACTCATTACCCAAACTCAGTTCAGCGAGTCGTTGTGAGAGCTTAATATTTTAAAAATTTGCTTTTATTTAATTTTTTTTTTAAATTTTGTTCTGCAGTGAGATATTTATATTTTTGTTTTCTAAGTTTTCTTCTAACGTAAGTATGATTTAAGATTTTTGGACTTATATTAATTTTTCCAACCTTGAAAAAAAAAAACGGTATGATGCCAAATGGGATTAAAGTTAATTAGAGTTTTAATAAATTTTCCATTTGGGAAATAAAATAGCCTTGATCTGATATTTACGTATGTACCTATATATGGTGAGTTTTGCTTTTGAATATTGAACAAAACTGTAAATTATAATTTTCATATTTGGGCAGAGAGTTTTAATTTCCGCTTGCCATTGTAACTCATACCGCATGAATTTTATTGGATTTGTAATAGTTTTCCTCGGAAATAATATTTCATACGAGGTATGATCAAAAAATAACAGTTATTTTCAAAAAGTATTTATTTATTCATCAACAACTATCTTGTCCCCTTCAAAGTAATCCCCCTCAGATATAATACACTTATGCCAGCGTTTTTTTCCAATCCTCGAAACACTTCTGAAACGCGCTTTTTGGTATCGCCAACAGCTCCTGTTTCGATTTATCTTTTATCTCCTCAATCGTAGCAAAACGCTTTCCTTTCATCGGTGTCTTCAGTTTTGGGAAGAGGAAAAAGTTAGTGGGGGCCAAGTCCGTTGAATACGGTGGTTGAGGCATGATAACGGTTTTGTTTTTGGCCAAAAACTTACGCACAAGCGACGTTGTTTTTGCTCAAAATTTAGCAATTTTGGAACAATCTTCGCTGCCGCAAGTTTCATGCCTAAAACATCCGTAAAAATTGCTTGGCATGAGCCGAACGATATGCCAACATCATCAGCAACCTCTCTGATAGTGATTCGACGATTCGACGATTATCCAAAACCATTTTCTTCACTGCGTCAATGTTTTCATCGGTTGTTGACGTGCTCGGGCGACCAGGACGAGCATCGTCATTGACATCTTCTCGGCCTTCCTTAAACCGGTTATACCACAATTGAACTTGTGTTCTGCTCATAGTAGACTCGCCAAAGGCCACAGTCAACATTTCAAATGTCCTTGCGTATTTAATTTCATTTTTTACACAAAACTGAATACAGTTTCTTTGATCCATTTTTTCGAATAGTAAAAAATCGAAGAGCACACCAAAACACGACTAACCTTTTTATCTGTCAAAAACAAACTGACAATCCAGAATGGTTGGTATTGCCAACACATATAACAGACATGTGTACCAACATAACAGAAAAAAAATTCGAAAATCGAACATACGTAACTCACGAAATTTGAAAATAACGGTTTTTTTTTATCACACCTCGTATGAGGCCTTGAACTGAAAAAATTTGTATACAGTGAGTTTTATATTTTTCGCTTACGAAATAAAAGTAACGTGGTTAGTTAATACTGTAATGAATTCCTTATGAGACCTTGAGGAACTTGAGTTAAAGGAGATTCATGTGACGAGTTTTTTATTTGACTATTATTATTTGTACTAATTCTGGTTTTATTTTTTTCGCTTACGAAATAAAAGTAACGTGGTTAGTTAATACTGTAATGAATTCCTTATGAGACCTTGAGGAACTTGAGTTAAAGGAGATTCATGTGACGAGTTTTTTATTTGACTATTATTATTTGTACTAATTCTGGTTTTATTTTTTTCGCTTACGAAATAAAAGTAACGTGGTTAGTTAATACTGTAATGAATTCCTTATGAGACCTTGAGGAACTTGAGTTAAATGAGATTCATGTGGCGAGTTTTATTTGACTATTATTGCTTGTACTACTTAATTTTGGAACACATACAATTTGATTTCTACAGTTGAATTCCTTATTACTCTTTGTATTGATATAAAGCGGAAGGGAAAATATTATTCAACATTTAAGCTTTTACCTTTTCCGAAACAATCTTCGATGGGGATATTGATGTGAAAAAAATTCTTACAGTAGACGTCCAATATGACGAGCATCATCAATAAAAATGTGCTTCAAGAAAAATGGATTTCTTCCGCATTCGGCCGCCCCTAATCGGACATTCTACTTTCATAGATTGATTTGCTTTAAAGTCGAATGGAAAAATTGCATATAGTAGACGTCCAATACATACCATATAATATAAAACTATAATAATGGAAAATTGAAAAGCCACCTTTAAACTTAAGACTATCCTTTCCTAATTGTTCCCGTTCGATCACAGTTTGTGGCATAGAAATTAAACTTCTCTTTTATCTTTATTCGTAGTACAAATATGTAAATGGGCAAAGGAAAGCAGATGGACGCTTACTGTAATGTGTTCTTGTTGTTTTTGCATTGTCATAAATTTGTTGATATCTCATTTATCAAATGTAAAATTTTTCGTTGAAACATTTTCCACATTTTCTCTTCCCAAAATTCATAATCATAAATGAATATTTGCTGAAAAAGCACAAAATTTCCCAACGTTCGAAAAAATGGCAGAAAATATAAGAAACGACCAATTCAAATTTATACATATTCTTTATTTTTTCTGTTTTTTTTTATATGAAACGAAACTGCTTATCTTGAAATTTATTAACATATGCTAATGCTCCAATATACGAACACCAAGAGGAGAGAATTCCATGCGCGAGTATTGCAACCACAGCCGCAATTTTAATGCTCGTAAATCACACAAAAATACATAACCCTAAAAGTATGCAACGCAGAAGAGTAGAAAATTTTTCAGAAAACAAAAAACCTAAATTTGTAGTAGTAGTTGTAGTCAAAGTAGTAGTAGTAGTAGTAGTAGTAGTAGTAGTAGTAGTTGTTGTAGAAGGCAGTATATGGAAGACAAGTTCTGCCTACTAAATTGTAGCGCTGCCACGAGTCCTAGTAATGTACCACACACAGAAAACGGTTAAGGGAAAAATGGTGTAAAAAGAAATTGCACATATGCCGCACAAATCTGGGAAAGCGTTGCAAAAAAATAGACGGAATTTAAGTAAACATATATACAGTACTTTTCGGTTATAACGAATCCGCTTGAAAATAACTTTCTGGTTACCAATTGGAATATTTTAAACTTGATAGCAAATAACTCCATACGATTTGTTTTCGAAGTAATTTGAAATCACTAATGCGTCATGGGAAATTTTATTTGTATTTCAATTAATCTGCAGCATTTGTGCTGGTCTTTTGAAGTTCGCTTTAAGCGACAAATACTGTGCCAATAAAATAAAAGAAAGATGGCAACATTTTTTTTCTTTTCCTTATAAAATTTTCTCTTTCTTTTTGCATTTCTATTTTTGGCAGAATAGCCACAAAGTGCTGAAGTATCTTTGCTAGGCGCTAACGAATTTGTGAGAACACGTTTCATCGTAAAGCACACACAAATGTGGAAAATGAGGAAGTAAAGAGTTATCAGGAAAATCGATTACTTGAGCATTTAACTTATTGGTTGGAAGAAGAGGAAGCAAGCATTAAGCAAAAAATGCTGATGGCTGCTGCTGCTTTCCTACTTGCCGCCAGCTACTCCCATTGCAGTCTGCTCCTTCGATTGCTCTAGTTGCTCTGTTATTTTTATGAATTTTTCAACAAAAAATTGTTACATATTTCTGCCAGTTTTATATTACTGGTACACCGCATATTGACATTAACCCAGTAGGAAACTATAAAGGCACTAAGTCTAATGAATAATCTCAATGAGTTTCTTTGAACAGACGAATGTGATTGAACTAAAGGGATACAAGTTATATTTGGTCGTTCGTTTTTTTGCTGAAAAGGTTTGCTATCTTTAATCTCTTTGTCCTTATTAGTAATACCACTCACTCTATACCACTTCATTTTCGACTGGGTACAATGGCACAAAAGCAGCAGTTAACACAAATACTGCGACAACTTTACATATGTACTCGGCACTCGTAAATCATAGTATACTTTTGTGCGCATTACTAGTAAGCAGCAAATTGCTAGCTCCCCTTTTTGGACCTAAAACTCTAAATGTGCACTGGAATATTTGTTTTCAGTTATTGGAGCCTTTTTACAGTTCCTTTTTCATATTTTTTTTTTTTTTATCGATAATACGCCTTAAAAGCTGCTACACGAAATTTATGAAAACTTTTTTCATAATTTATGTGCGCTAAAAGTTTTCTTTTAATTTTGTTCCTGCCTCGTTTTCTCTGCTCTTTTTGTGTGTGATTTTTTTTTGTTTAAATTTATTTGATTTTATTTCTTATGGAAAAAAAAGGATATTTGTTTTAGATTCTAGAAAAAAAAAAAATTTCTTTTGACAGCTTAAGGGCGCTCTTAAGACACAGTTCGAACCAAGATAGTATCAACAACAATAAAACTTTTAAAAGATTTAAAAGTGAAAAGGAATCCGTTTCTTTCTTTTTGGGTTACGTCAAAGTGAAAATGTGTCAAATTTTGACAATTATTCATAATTTTTTGTTTTTCTAATGTTGCAAAGAAAAGAAGAATGAAAAGAAACGGAAACGAAAACAAAAACAATACCAAACTGCGATGTTGATTGAAAAATGTGCGTTTAATGAAAGATTTATGGCGAAATAAATACAAGCAATTAGCCGATGGGATTCCTTCTTCGCTGTGGTATTAGATAAGATTATATCTGCTTGATGTCTTGGTAATGCGCATTCAGAAAGCCTGAGAAAAGTGCTCTCTGAATATTAAATATGATAAAGAAAAAAAGTGCCGCTGAAGGAAACCTACAATTCCATTCATCCGATATCATTTGTCATTATTTAGTAGATATACTTAATAGAAAATTGAGTTTCTTTAACAAGCTGATTTAATCGGTATTTTGCAGAGGTTTCAAATGTGTTATTAGCTGGATTTTAGTTGTTAGATCGAGTCTTGAAATTAGAGTCAATCGATGTTCAATTAAAGACTGGTTCAATCAGACAGGAGCCCCGAATTTTTCGACTAACATTTGAATTTAACGGTATTGAAGATGGCTAAATTTGCTCTAAAACTGCAGCTTAATTCCGACTCCGTGAAAGAAATAAAATAGAAAACATCCTTGTTCATTAAATTCAGTAACTTTTGTACTTTCTGATTCTTGCCTGTAACAAGATGTGAAACCGGGCGCAACTGCGCCACAACGATCCCGCTTAAGTAAATAAGAGGTTAAAGGATTTTTCGGGTACTCTTACTTAAATGATAGCCTAATAGTCCTAGTCCGTCCGTCCCTGCTTCAAATTATGAATAAATTATTACCTTTACTACATATCTCATTTTACTTATCTTCTTCCATTCACATAGAATCCATGAAATTCCAAATGAATTCTCCTCAGTTCACCAAAGTGCTAATAATAGAGTTTTTCCTTTAGACAAGAACACCCAACAACTTCTATTTCTATATTTAATATGTTTAAAAATTGTGTACATGCCTGAACACTTTCCAATTCAAGCATTACTCACACACACATGCACACACACACACACACACACACTGGCATTTTCTTGTTTGAAGCATAATAATTATTTCCGAAACATTTACTTTTATTGCCATTACTACTCGTTTCTTAAGGAGCAAGAGCATGAGCAAGAGCAAGAGCATGAGCATGTCGAAGGGATATAGAGGCGGGATATAGAAGAAGGATTGCGTTTTTTGTTGATGTTTGTGCAAAATCAATTTAAACGATTTAACATAGTAGCAGACAGGCAAGGCAGCCAGCCGCTTGACGTGACGGGACGTGACGTGATGTGACGAGTATCTATATACGTACGCTACTTGAGCCAGAGCCAGCTAGGAACGCCCACCCCACCCTTTAGGTGTGCATATGTAGAAGGGTGGGTGAGTGTGTGTGTGCGGTTATCATTTGCTCTTTCGTTTCAGCTTTACTTTTTCATACATTAATGCTCTGACATTCACATAAAATTTAACGTTTTGTTTGTCATTTTGACATTCATGTTTGATTGTTATGATGATTTGCACTTAACACCCTGTGGCACACATACACACATGCACACATATCACACATCTGATAGCATGTGAGTGTATGCGTGTGTGCCAGCGCCAGCGCCAGCGCCATCGCCATCGCCAGCTGAGAGTGAGAGTTGTTCTCTGTCATGCTCGTGTATGTGTGTGATTTTTCATTTACCAGTGCCTGCTTTATGCTTAGCCGCAGCACAAGCTAAAAAGATAATTGTTTGCTTTGGTGAGTGAGTGTTAATGTTTATAAACACTCATGCTGTGTTGCGACTAGTTGTGTTGTTGCTAAACTTCAGTGCAAAACTAACATTAAAGAAACGGACATTTTATAGTAAAAAAAATGAAAGGTAGAAAGAAAAGAACTTTCTACATCAAATAACTACAATGTTTTGTGTGCGCGTGTGTGAGTGTGTGTGTTTGTGCTGTGTGTGTTTTTGGCTACACCCACAGTTGAACAACATGGACACTGTGTGGTAAGCAATAAAAAACTGAAACGCTTGAGCGCGCATAAACAAAACATTCGGAGAGAGACTCAGAGAGAGAGAGAGAGGGTGAGAGAGAGAAGAAGAAAGAAAGGATAAAGAA